>VXAA01006535.1:800846-892510 GCA_013399115.1 Anseranas semipalmata | reverse complement strand
TATATATATAAAATTTTGTGTATATTCTTTGTATATAAAATAAAAAAGCTGTCTGAGGTTAATAATTAAATATGCTTCACCAAATAGCAGCTACTATTCTTTAAGTACCCTTCAATTCGTTTGTCATTAACCCATTTCTGACATGGCGACTAGTGTCTAAGTGTTATCACTTCCTTATAAAGTTCATTTACTACTTACTTGCATTGTGGCTGCCTGCTTTTTTAAAGTGCGCTTTTTGCGTAATGCCAGTGAAATCAGTAGCAAGAATTAGACTGGTGAGATTGAAAGCCATATTGCTTACTGAAAATTAGGTTTAAGATGTCTCAAGTGTCTTTTTAAACCTTCTTAATAAAATTGATTAAAACTGTGCTAATGTCAACATACTTTTTTTAATGTGCCTGGTAGCCTGTATGCCTAAGCCATATTGTGATGTGAAGTTAACTAAGGTAAAAGACTATGTGGATGAGGTTGTCATGGCTCAGAGTCAAAGCGGATAAATATTTGTCTTTTATCTGTAACAGAACAGTATTTTGCAAATACATAAATGTTTTTGCCCTCTTACTAGGTGAGTAATGTAGGAATTCTAAAGCCTTCTCAGCTGAGTCTGCATCTTGGTAATTTACCTGTGAAGTTAATCCTAATTCAGTCATGACCTGTGCATCTATGTTACTAAGGCAATGATGGACAGACGTCTGTGCTATTTGTCCTTACTTTGAGTAGTGGGAGTGTCTCACAGATTTCTCCAGTATTTTTTCTTAAAATATTTTTGTTCAGCATGTTTTTGTTTTTGTTTCGATCGCGGAAGTCATGAAGCTGTGGAGCTGTGGCACAAACTGTGATACTGATATCCATTAGCTGAGTTAGCTGGGAAGTTGGCTGCAATAACAACTAACTGTTGAGATCGCTGTCCATGGTTAAAATGCATTTTTTGAGATAAATGAGGATAAAGATGCCCTTGCCTTAATGTTTATCAAGAAATTTCTGAGGGTGCGTTCCAGCTTTTTGGGCCCAAGAGCGAGTGGACCACATTTATGAAAGAAAGATGACTTTGTCTGTCTGTCTTCAGCGAGTGACTTGTCCTTTCAGAATTGTTATCCTTGCCCTTTTCCTTAGCCAAAAGTGAAAGACTTAAGGTACAAAAGGAAAAAGATGTTTTCAGTAATTTCCTATTTCTTGAGGCACTTTTTTTTTTTTTTTTTTTTAGCTAGTTGAATACGTAAGCTTATTTTATCTTTCTGTACTATTTCAGGAGAAAAGCTGAAGTCATGCTTGGACATGGATTGTTCTCATTGTTGGCTGAAAGGCTGATGCTTCAGACAAGCTTAATCACCATGACCACGTACAATGTCCTATTTGAGGTAGTAATATACTGTAGTTAGGACCCAATCTTCCTAATTATTTGTAAGACATTGTTAGAAAATTGCTTACATATTAGTGCTGATATGTTCCAGATGACACCAAAACCTTAGTGTGATGCAGCTGAGTGCTGTTTTTTTTTTTTTTTCCCAAGGCTCACTGCTTGATTTTTTCTTTTTTGGCCTAACTTGGTTATGCTCATTATGAACAATTCTAGATAATGAGTAAGGTCAAAATAAATTACTGGGTAATTAGTATAGCCATGGTGAAGTAATGATGATGCTGTATAAAAGATGTATCCAACTATTTTTCAGTAAGCTCTCTTTATGAACGTTGATATGGCATCTTCTTTCTTCTCTCTAGATTCTGACTGAACAGATTTGCACACAAGTGATACATAAACAACATCCTGACCCAGATTCAACAGTGAAGATACAAAATCCTCGTAAGAATGATATACATTTCTAAGTGATACCATAATAAAAGTCCACTGAGAGAGTGCTTATTAATAACTTTCACCAGTCTTAATTCTGATCTCAGTTGTACATGGTTTTTCATAAAAGAGAAAAGATAAATATATATTTAGTTGGAGCTATTTAGGAAGCAAGTCTCTTTAGCTTTTTGAAAGACATTTTTTGTGTCTAAATGTGTATGGAGTTCATAACTCACCCTTCTTGGCTGTGCAGTCATGTTATGAAATGGTTTTTCAAGACTTGTGTGCACAGAATACTTTGATTTAATACATGTTAAGGTTCCAGCACCATTCTGATTGCATTATTTAGTGATGTCAGACTAAATTACCTGAAATATGGAAACAGCCTTCATCTTAAATTACCTTCAGTGCAACAATGCTAGATGGAAAGTAGGAGAAATGTATCTGCTCACTGTTTTGGTTAGGTTACTTTTTGGAAAATATCTTGATATGAAACTTTAGACGTCTTTTGAACTAAGAGGAAGTACTGATCTCCCTTCCTGAATTCTATGCATTATTAATGTACTCTTTATATAATACAATGGAGTTATGATAGCTTTGGGAGTTCATTTTTTCTGGAGAAATATAGATTTTTGACTTTCATAGCTGCTTTGTCATTAAATGTAGGCCATAGTTGTGGGTTTGCTTCGTGTGGAAAGTGGAGAAGAGAAAGGAAAGCAAAGCAGATAGAGAAGAAAAATCTGGTTGCAGTATGCCATTTGCTTTATGGTAAATCTGTATGAAGCAGGAGATGCGATGAGATTTGTATTCCTTTCTCTTAAGATTTTTGAAGTTGGCAGTCACTGCTGTGATTAATAGAGGTTATTTGCAGTGTGAGGTACGAGTCTGGAATTAGGTCTAGTGGGACAAGTGACTTTTAGATTACCTTTTTAAGATCAGTGCTAATTTTATCAAATAAGAAACTTTAATTTTTAAAGAAATTGTACAAGATTATCACAGTGACTGTACAAATTGCATCCTAGTTTACTTACAAAGTTAACTCGTTTTTGTTACTTTAAAAAAATTAGCGACTGCCCCACTGCTTCAAAAAGTGGAAGATAGCCATAATTTTGGTGTGTCCAAGAGACACAGAAAACAGTGTGTTCCTGGAACACATAACAAGAGGTGAAACTTAAAATCGGGAAGGTTTTGTCCCCTTCCTCAAACCTTTTTTTTAATAACAAAAACTGTTAAGAATGATGATAAGTTGTTCACATTGTTTGAAAATTCACAGTTATTAAAGGTGAGCAAAATTCATGCATTTTTCTCATATGTTGATTTTATATGTGAAATATTATGTGAACTTTGTCTTCCTTAGAAAATGGTTCTGACACATTCTGATATTAGCTTGTTTTAAAGTCATTTGTCATACGGTAACGTTTGTGTTGCTTAAATCTGGTAATTCAGAAAAATTCCAGAGTAGTTTAACTCTGCTTCTGTTTTCTTCAGTTGCATAGGCCAAATCCCCTTGAAAAGTGAGCAGGTTTGTGGGGTCTTAAACCTTTTACTCAGAGATTTGCTTTCTTCTCAGTGTGTGTATATATATATATATATATATATGTATTTATAAAAGTGATAAATATATAAATAGATATATTTATGTAGCTTCACTTTTCTTTAAGAAATTAGCATACACACAATATTGGAAGGTGTCCAGTATCTTAAGCTGTGCTTAGTACTAATATTTTTGTTGCTTGTTAACTCTTTTACAGAGATTTTGAAAGTTATTGCAATCCTGCTACGTAATTCTCCCCAGAGTCCAGAAACTTTGGAGGTTCGGCGAGCCTTTCTCTCAGATATGATTAAACTTTTTAATAACAGCAGAGAAAATAGGAGGTAAGATGGCTCACCTTATGCACATGTATACAAAAGTGCAACAAAAAGTAAGTAACAAGATGCTAGTGGATTAGCCTCGTTACACAGGTAAAATTTCATTGCTATTCAGCAAATTCTGTAATATAGTTTTTGATATGTAAAATTAGAGAATCTTGCACACAGCAGTGGTTTTAAAGATGTTGGATTCCTCACTTGGCTGATATATATTTCTAACATATGTTTTGAAATCTGATTAAATAGCATGTTTATATTTTGCAGGAGTTTGTTGCAGTGCTCTGTCTGGCAGGAGTGGATGCTTTCTCTTTGCTGTTTTAATCCTAAGACTTCTGAGGAACAGAAGATAACTGAGATGGTGTATACCATATTTCGAATTTTGCTCTACCACGCAATCAAATATGAGTGGGGTGGCTGGCGTGTTTGGGTGGATACGCTGTCTATCACACATTCAAAGGTGAGTGTTTGAAATACTTGAGAAATTTTGTTATGCAGTGTAATTAATTTTGGAGCCTTAAAGTGCTGGATCATATAGTGAGATAGTCTTGAAGTGAAGATCAGTATTTAAAATAAAGTACCAGTGTTTGTATCTGTTACTGGATATAACTGTTTCAAATGCTTGACAATTAAATATTATTTTTGTTGTTTGAACACTTCAAACAAATATATTTTTTGTTGTTGTTGCTGAAATACTGATAGTATTGATTTTTACAGAAAAAGGCACAAATGTTTTTAAAAAGGAGAATTGTTTTAGGAGTATTTTCTGAATAATTTTAGGGCTGGTGCGGGTTTTTGGTAATGGCATGAACACAAGGGGGCGTACCATATCTATTCATAAACAAAAATACCTTTTGGTAACATGAAAAGGCTGTAAAACAAACGAGTAAAAAGCAAAGATATCAAAGTTAAGACAGATGCTTCATCTGTTAAGCTGTCATGGGATACTGTGTGAGAACGCAAATCCTTGCAGTATGAATAAGAGTATTAGCCTTCATTATTCTTCTGTTATTTGTTGTAGTTGCAACTAGAATTATATCATAAAAGTTATTAGTGGATCTCCAAGCAAGTCACAGTAATATAAGTGCCCTGCCTTTTTCTGAACAAAAAAATGAGTGCAATGTGAGCCTTGTAATAATTATGGTTTATCAGAAATATTTAGTTAAGATGACTTAACGTATAAATTATATTTTTCTAAATGTGTGCAGTTTAACCATGTGAAAAAGGACATCTGCAAGTCTTTGAATCCTAATGATCATTTTACGATGTTAAGGAATTGTTAGCATTTCTGAGGGTCCTTGGTTTTGTATGAATTTTCTCAAAAATAAAAAAAAAAAAAAAAAAAAGGTCCATCTCTGTAGACAGTAAGAATATTTGCCAGTTCTGCTTATTCTTCATATACATAGCTTGATAGTGGTTATTTGGCTATTGGGAGACAAATGTAGAAATCTATATAATAAAAGTGCATAAAGTAATATCATTAAGCAGTCATTTGGCTAAATGGATTCCAGGTGCAAAGAATACAGTGCCAAATTTTAACCCTTTAGAGATTACATTTTAGTTGTTGAAATACCCTTAATCATCCATCTTTTTTGTTGGCTCTACAGTCCTCAAAAATTCGTTCTCTTTCCCTCAAGATGCAGAGGGTGTGGGTGGAGTAGACTGTACAGTGGAAAGCTGTAGCAAGAGTAAAGATCCCTAATGTACTCTTATAGAAACTAGCATAATTTAAAGCATTTCTGTGATTGTTTGGAATTGCTGGGGAACTATCCCTGGGGAAAGATGGAGAGGTGAAAGAAGACCACCTTTTTACCTCTGTTATACAGGGTTTTGGTGTATTGAATTTAAAAATTATCTTCCACATATCTTATAAGCTGTAGTTCTATTCTTAGACTATTTTTGAGTTGTAAGATAATGCAATGTATGAAATCCCATTTAAACAGCTTCTGTATGAAAATAATTATATGGATTTTTGGTCATTATGTTAATTTAGTGACTTTATGTGGTTAACCAATGGTCTAGAGTTCATAGACTTGAAGAAAAAAAAAAAAGATTTTAAGTGATCCCCTGGCCAAATATTATGAAAAGAGATCTGGTTTTAGTAAATACCAAAAAATACAGGTAATGATACTTTTGACTTTTTTTTTTTTTTTGAAAGGCTGTATATGGTTTTTATGCAGTACCATAACAAATGAGAATATGATGTGCTTCATGTTCAGTTCCTGACATGCTGGCATAGCGAGGTATCCTTGGTTGTAGAATTAACTTCCTGTATCAGTTTCCCCCAGTCTAACTTGTTGGCTTTCTGCTCAATATGTAAGGACTTTTTCCTTCTTCCAACCTAATTTGGAGGAAATTGAACAATGGCAAGGTTGGAAGCGTGTGATTGCAGGCAGTGCTAGCAGCAGAGTGGTATTGTAATTTTGAAGGAATTATAATTACGAATTTGAGGGAGTTCAGTTTGTTTGGACATTGGTGCTAATATTATCCAACAGAAGAAACAGAAAGGAAAATGGTTAAACAACAAAAGCAACCAAAAACTATCTTAATAATAGCAGTATGAATCATGATGCAGTAATAAAAGGTTTTAAATTAGGATTTTTTCAGCTTTTTATGCATTTGCCATTTGAAGTTTTTTTATAAATAATATTTGCATTTTATGCAGCTAGCAGTAAAACGTTAGGTGGTTTTTCATAGCTATCTTTTAATTACATCAACATAAATTACAATAAATTGCTAAAAAGCTCTTTGTGGTGAAACCTTACTAATCACTTGAAAACATCCTTATATATCAATATCTAATGATAATGAATTTTTAATCCCTCTAATTTTATTTATTTTGAATATTCTTGTATCCTGTTATACCAATATTGAGATTCATATAGATTCATATGTAACATGGTGTAGACATAATTCAGAGGGCAAATTGTTAGATGCTAAGTGCATCTCAGATGTTTTTGATTTCTAGTGTGCTTTCAAAGTAATGTGGGAATTATGGGAAGAAAAATATTTGCTTAACACTGCTAAGAGAATAACCAATTTTTGTTTTTATTATTTCATCTCTAATTGTATTGGGTTACTGCTTATTTTTCCTTTTTACAGCCCTTTGCTCCTTTCTTACCACTAATTTATAACACCATTCTATGATAAAGAACTAGTATATAAAGGAATAGTGTTACAGAATTGGATAGGTTTTGCAGAGCTACACATCAAGATACATGCAGCTGCTATAAAAAGCCAAAGAAACTCAATTGCAATTTTATTGTCCAGTTTGATAGATTTCCTGCCACCTTTGTAGCAGGGAAGCTGTTTGTCACTGTAACCCTCTCCTCCAACAGCTGCACAACATTTTATAAGCAGCAACGGCTTTGCTAGCATAATTGCACTACATTGGTTTCCTTGCACTCAGAATTTAAAAGGTGTGTGTAACCTTTTTAAAGCCAAATTTCTTAATGTTACTCGTGTATTTTGCTGATTTCCATATTACATTTTTTTGCCGTTTTTCAAATATTAATATGGTGCATACAAATATGTTTAATCTGTGGCTTCTAGTTCAATAAAAATGTTAATGGAAAAAAATTAAAACCGGTTTGTTCTAATCAGCTAGCACTGAATTTATGAAAGCTTCTAAGAACTTGAGTTTTTTTAAACATTATAACCACGGTAGCTAGGCCTTAGACTTTATTCCTCTAGTAGTGTTGCTCGGTGGAAAGGACAAATGGTTTTGTGCTTAATAATAGGAAACAAGTAAAGAATAGTGGACAACTTGCCTTTTTGACCTTTCAGGTTTCCCAAGTTTTAAAAGAATATAATGATTTACACAGTATAATACACTCCTAAATTATCTCAGTGTTTTAAACTACTGGAAAGAAATAACATTTGCTTATTTGGGGCCCTTAAATGTATTTTATTACTTAAAAAGTTGCTTCATGTTATCATATGATTTGGTTAAAGAGAAACATTTGGGTAGATTCTGAATCCTTTTTTAGTAGTTCAAAAATTTTTCACTGATTAAGACTCAGAAATTTTAATATGTGCATACTACAGGTTTACTGTCTCTTTAAGTGGAAAATATTTTATAATTTTGTTCACTGATCTGAATAGAAAGAAGTGTACTTCAAATGTTAGTACTTTAAAATACAGTGTATTTCTACGTAGTTAGTTTTCAGTCCAAAGTACAATTGTAATAAACATTGGTAAGCGTTAAGTAAATTTGTATGGTTTTAGGTGCCCCACTCATTTAATGCAAAAGGAAAAAAAAGTGTGCATAGAGTTTACATGTCTTATGTTTGCCTGATTTTCATTACTATATCAGATGCGGGAAAACTGGCAAAAGCAGCAATGATTAGGTGGTGAAGGAATTAATATATGATGAAAATGTAAAAACAAACAAACAAAAAACCCCAAACCTTTAATTTGCAGAGAAGGGAATATGGCTCGGTAGTATCAGAAAGTAACAGGCTATCGGCATCTCTTGAGTCCAAATCCCATTGGCGTTCCTGAACTGCTGAGGATGGTTGTCTCTCCTTTTTTTCCCCTATTTTAGTGAGGGTAAGGTCTCCTACAGTGGTATGTGCAGGCATTTTTAGCTTTAAGGCATTTTGAAGGCTTCAGACTTTCTTCAGTCTTCTGAAAAGTGTGTCTGCATTGCCCTGAGGAGAAGCAGAGGTAGCTAACCAAGAGGATTATTGTATTACTGTGGGTTTTTGGAAGCAAAGCTGGGGGAGGTGCAAATTACTTATGTAGCACACTTGAAACACTTAAATATGGGGTTCATTCTTATGGTATAAATAGCTATTTATAAAAAGTATTGCTTTTTCTAGATTAAAAAAGTTTCTTGGGGGGACCACATGATTTCTGGTGAGCCTAAAGAACGTCAAGAGTGGAATGTGCAACCTCCCTTCAAATTGTGTACCCTCCAAGACTGTGTTTCTGATGCAATCCTCCTTTTCTAGGCGTTTCCTTGTTACCGCTTCTTTTGTAGGTGGTATATGGGAAGGCTTTTCCTGATCAATGCCTCTGAGAAGAAAGCAATTTCATTATTCAGCAGGCAGAATAGTTGGAAGGAGGTTTCTGAACCACTGATGGGTTCTTATGAATGCAGCACGTATGGTTAATGAGATGGCTCTTCCATCTCATTATTCACTCAGTTTAGGTGAATGGTATGCCATGATTGAAGGCAGGGTGTTAAAATTTGACTAAACTGAACGGAAAGAAGAGACTGAAATGACAGGGAGGAAAAGAGTGAGCAAAGTAGACTGAGAGTTTATGAAGTGGAAAGAACAGAATCAGCTGAATAGATGGAGCTGCACAGAAGCCCTAAAAGAAGAGTGTAACTCTGCTACTACTACTCATCTACTACTTGTTGAAAAATGCTAAAAGTTTCAAAAAGAAGAAATGGGGAAACATATATGAAGGGGAAAGAACTCTGAAGAAAAAAAAAAAAAGACAGGGATGAGGTAGTCTTCCTAAGCAAAGAGGACTTGAAGAGAAGAGATCTGTATAACTTTGTAGAAAAACATTGGAAGATGGGACCTGTGTCTGCAGCCCCGAGAATTATTAGTGGCCTCCTTTGGTGTTGCTGCAGAGTTTGAGACCACCATGCTTGCTGCTACCTGTGTTTGTTGTGGCTGTGGGGACTGAAGGAGAAAACACCTCTGGGCCATGAGTTGTGGTCTCTGCTACAGGGCTTCCAGCAACACATGGACACATAGGAAAACAATGGCCAGAAAGAGAACTGCACAAGACCTATAGCTGGGTGTTAGACATGCGCAGTGGTAAACACTGAATTTAGCTACAACATATATTTGTTGATAACTAAATATCAAGTGTGCACAAGGCACAGTAGTATTCCATGGAGAATTTCACTACTGAACTATAGAAATGGTTGCAGGGATTGGAACAGAGAGGAAATAAGTACCTTGAGAGGATAATGTGCTCGTGTCTTGCAGTTTAAACAAACTGAAAGTAATAATTGCATTAGTGAAAATGCGCAAATGTGTTTGGTATGGTGCTTCAATTTATTATTGTATGGTGATACAACACCATGGGGTATAGGTATAGTAAGGTATACCGTGACTAGATTTGACAATAAAACAGCCAATATATACATTTCTCACTCAGATAAAGACTTTTACAGATTATATTGACTGGTACTTGCTTTCTTATTCCAGAAACTACTTGCATGCATATTATTTCTCAAGCTGAGGAGAAGAAAGGCAAAAATATTGCTACTTAGCTGAAAATGCAGGAACAGTACAGTAGTTTTCACCCTTTTTTTCCACTTTTATGTCAGTGAATGCTTTTTGAAAGAAGCATAGATGACTCCTAGAAACTTCTTATGCATGGTGTCCTGCATAATATATGTGAATTTGCTTTTCTTAGCTGTCTTCCACGAACTGCTCAGAAATAACCCCGAGATTCCTCAGGTCAGTAGGTTACAGACTGTAAGTCAGTGTATGGTGCACACAGTACCTTTATATCTTTCCCTTCACTGAATTGAAAATTAGGTTTGATATCTACAGATATTGCTGCCACCCATCTAAACAGACCTGTTTTTGTTTGGGGATCAGTATCCACTTTTGAGCAGTTAATGTTGCTAGTGGAGAAATGGAAAAACAGGTCAATGAAGTCCTTGTTAAGACCTAGAAAGTTGTAACTCTTTCTGGAGTTATGAAGAGTTTATTGATGGCATCAGGAGCACAGGAATTAGTTTGCACTGAGCAGACTCTATAAGGAAACAGCAGTACTATATAATTGTCTGACCTGTCTGGCAGACATTCCCTTCCTCTACTCTACTAAATTGCCCACCTGATAATGAAGAAAAAGACAAACTCTTAACATGTAGTTAAAATATTTTCCCTATGTTCTTTAATGCAAATGTCAATCATCTTAACCTTTTTCCTTGCTGTATGCTAATTTTTCTCCTTGCCAATTAGTAAATGTTGGATGTCAAATTAAGTTAAAATTAATGGCAAAGGCAAATGTTGCAGTTATTAGCTCACAAGTGTTTTTAGCTACTAGTGCGTAGAGATGCACTCCAAGCATTGCAAACAGCTATGGATTACCCATCAAATGATGGTGAAGATTAACGATTGGCCTTTTAGCTCACTAATTTAGAACAATTTCTAGTAATTAATTTTGTATTATCAGCTTTACAGTTGCAAATGCCTTAAAGAAAATAAAAAATGACTTTGCTTAAGTACATTTAAGGTTCTCTAAGCTGATAGTTGTCTTTAAATTGTTGCCAGTTTGCAGGTCCTAGTGTTTAATACTTTTATATATTATCTCTGTCTACTTCTATTTAATAATCTCAATTTCTCTTTCATTTTGCATTTTTGTTGATACTGCTTTTGTTAATCTTAGGTGTTCTGTTTGTGGGCTGTATTGTTTGGCTTTGAACTTGTGTGTTTCATAAATGCCATGACATGGAACAAAGGTGTGGAGGAATTGTTCAGTGCCTTCATTGTAGTACCGCTATTTCTTGGTTTTCTGTCAAACCAAATTACAAATGAATATAGTAAGCAGAACTGCTTAGACAGGCTTGTTGAAAAGTTGGTTTTTGCTAAGCAGTATTTCTTAGATTTTTTTTTTTTTTTTTTTTTTTTTTTTTTGTACTAGTAAGAAAACCCCAAACTTGGCATGCAGGTTTGAAAAATTGTGTCTTGCAGGTAGCCTGCTTAATTAATGAATTAAACATTGTGCTTCAAATAACATGCAAATTAAAATAGCAACACACAAAATTAAGTGATATTAAATCTTTCGGATGTTTATGGTGGAAGTAGAAATTGCTTTCCTTTTTAGGTGTCTTTTTCTTCTGTGTGCATGATGTACTCTGTACTGTAGTTCTGTGTTGTCTAATTTTCTTTGTGTGTGTCTCCTTGCAGTTTCCTGCATTGTTTTTCAATCAATATAGATTCTCATCAGATTATGCTTGGATTTATTTGTCCAGAAGTTTACATTGCCCATCTGTAAAGATAACAGTTGTCTGTATTGACCTTCTTGCCACATTCTTTTTGGTAGTAGCAATTAACAATCCTGTTTGGTTTCCAGAGTATTGCAGGAGGTTGCTCTATAATGGCTTCCAAACCATTGTCTGTTCCCTGTTTCAGATGAGACTGGCTGTGAAATTATACTGCATCCCTGTACCATACATTATATTTTTAACTATTGACACAAGATGGGCAAAGAAGAACCTGTTGCAAAGTTGGTTGCATCTCTAACATGTACAGTCATTAGAGCTTGTATCTTTCAACAGTCTTAGTTGGAAAAACAAAACTGCTCAGCTTATTATTTATGATTTTATGATATCATATTTATCTTATTTAAAACCATATTTATGATTTTAACATTCAAAATTAATAAGAACACCTATGGTACCAATCTGACTTCAAGCACGTGTAGGCTATTAGGAAAAACAAAGCATGCAACAGGAAACTCTCCTGAGAGAGAGAGAGAGGAGCATGAGGTGATTTTGACTAATCAATTGAAAGTATATACTAACAGGATTTTGATCTGTTGAATGTCTCTTTTGTACTTGTTGGAGGAACGCTTTTTAGTAATTTTGGAAGTGGAGGAAGCAACAGGGAGAGGGAGAAGGGGGAAAGCTGGCTGTAGATAAGTTCAAGTTGTCAAGATTTCTTCTACTCAGTAAAGTAATGTATTTGACCAAAAGTATCATCTTTGCCCAGTCATGTTTTTGAAAATAAATCAAAAGTCTGAGGGAGGGCTTATTAACATCTCCTTTGGGTTGCTTTTGACATCCTGGCTTTGGTGCAGTTCAGAGAGGATTTGTGAAGAAGTATTTCTGAAATTAAAAACAAACAAACAAACCACATCTATTTAGCAATACCCTGCAGTCAAATATTTTGTAGATTCATTGTGACAGGTGGATGAACCTTCGGTTATTTGTAATCATTCACACTTTTTTCTTTGTACATGACAGATTTGAAACTAGTATGGAAAGATTGTTCTTTTGAAACAGAAGGAGGATTTCCCAGTTCTGTTGCTAGAGACTCAAGTTTCGGTCATACCAGTTTGAACTAATAGCATGCTTCAGATCATGTGTTAGTACAGTATACTGCTCCTACAGTGCATTAATATATGTTTGATGGAAAAAATAATTTGTTAAAAAGCTAACATTGACAACACAACCTGCTAAGAATATTTTACCTTTGTTCTTTCTTTGCTATTCTCTGTTAACTATAATTTCTATTACCTTTTTGACCTGCCTACTTAGCTTTTGACTAACGTGTTGTCTTAAGAGAAAATCTTCCTAGTGACCAATCATCACCTTGAATACTATGTACATGGAATTTTTAAGATGAGATCTAAATGAACAAGATAATAAGAAAATGTGTATTCATATTTAATAAAATGTACTACTTTGCGTTGTCTAAGGAAAGCATTTATGATGAAGAAAACAGTTGAAAAAAAAATGCATCTGCAGCTTATATATGGGGATAATTTTGAGAACTAAGCTTATAGTTTCCCAGCTTACCTTAGCTTTCTCAGAATAAAGGGGATAAATAGACACTTCTGGTATAGAAATCTAAATACTTAATAGACAAGTATGGATAAACTAAATTTTATGACAGAACAATAAAAACTTCAGTTAATCCAGTGAGAATTTCTTTCAGCACAAAGTTGCTTATTTGGGCAAATTAGTTTTATCGGTATCTATATAGAGAACTTTTCTACCTGGAAATTTTTTCCTATATGTGAAAGTATTTTTTAGCTCATCTATAGGTTCTCTCACTTTAATCAGGCTATGGAATTCTCATGTTTTATTTTTTCTCCTCTGCAGTATTGTAGGTGTCATTTAGCAGTCCCCAGGATTTTGGCTTTGTTATATGCTTCTCTCTACTCCTACATTGTCAGATGACTTTNATTACTTTTTTTTTTTTTTTTTTTTTTTTTAATGTAAACTGCTTAGAAATGATTATTTATAAAAGATGATTTATCTTTGCTGGTTGTTGAGAATGCTTAAGATACTAAAATAATGCGAAAGCTCAGCTACAATGAATGCCCCTGTTACTTGTTACAAAGTGTCCCCTATTATATAAAATAAATAAATAAATAAAATTGAGATTATCAGCTAACTCAAACTTAGTAATTCTCTGGATGTTATATTGTTGCATTTTTATCTGCATCCTATATAATTAAATGAATGTAAGTAGCATGGATAACTCTAATTACAGATGACTGTGATTAGCCAAGGAAATAATGCAAGTGTTAATTATAAATATTATACTTTAAACATTTAAACTTCTTTTACTAGATGTCGTCTTTAAAACTGAGTAAACATCTCAGTTCCTGTCCTTGGAGTCATTCTAGGATTTTTTGATTAAGGTGTTCCTTTTTTTTTTGTCAGGAATATCAGATATACTTAAGAAATGCTTGCTGTTGGTTGAAGTGGCTTAATACTTCATGTTGGTTGAAGTGATATGCAATATGAAATTTATTTTTAACCTTGTATTTTTACAGTACCATGAGGACAGCACACAATATAAATTCATGGTATAATTTTGTGATTTGAACAGTGGTTCTGAATTTTTCAGAGGAAATGGTCACCAATATGTAATCTTTAACATACTTTCAACTCTGTTCTTTTAGGTAACTTTTGAAATGCACAAAGAGAGTCTTTCTCAAATGTACAGGGAATATCAAGGGAAAGGAGGTGAAGATAGTGGAATATGTCCTTCTGCACCAATAAGAACAATTTCTGGAGTTAGCAAAGAAGCTGAAATGGTGGGAAAGCAACAGTGTTTGGAGTTAAAAGAAGCTGCTGCTGCTTCCTCCTTCCATGATGATATAGAGTCCAGTACTGAAAAAAATGAGTCTGATGGTGACCTGCAAACTCATTCAGTGTCTAAACAAAGGAAGGAGTTAGAGGAGGAAGACAGGGAGACTACACAGGACTTAAAAGCAGCGCCTAGTTCAGAATTTTCTCCAGAGCCAGAAGCAATAAACCCCAGTGTTTCAGAAATTAGTAGCGGAATAGCTGAAGCAATTGAAGATTCTCTGAGCAAAGTTCATGAGCTTGTGGAAGAAACAGTAGCTGCTTCTTTGGTAATAGAGACTACTTTGGAAGGAGAAACTCCTGAAAATCCAGAAGGAACGGAAAAATCAACAGTAGAGATGGAAGATGAAGATGACTTTGTGGATTTGAAAGAGGAAAGTAGTGTGCCTTTACCTTCAGAAGAGTTTGCAGAAACAGATGAAAAGCATAGCTCTAATGAAAATCAAGTGACAAAGCAGGAAAAAGCGATAGAGAAGCAACCTGAATCTGTGTGTTTAAAATCTGAAGATACTGGAGGCACGGATGGGAAAAAACAAGAATTGGCTTTACCGGAAACAGTGAATTCTGCAGTTCAGGAAGTAGTGACTCAACTGGATTCAGAAGGGAAAAAGAAGCTGGAGGAAGAAAAGATTCTTTGTAATGAAACCAAAACAGCTGAAGATGCAAATGCACATGTACCAGAGCCTGCTGGAGCCCCCGAAAAAAGGATCGCCAAGCTTGATGTTTCTAGTGTTGCATCAGATACAGAAAGACTGGAACTGAAAGCCAGCACATGTCTAGAAGCACCTCTGCCCCCCAGATCCATACCTGAGGTAACTTCTACCTGTCTTAGCTTTTCTTAACTTTTGACATTTCCAAAAAAGGGTGCCTATACATGTTTTGGGGATTTTAATATGTCTGGATTTTGTGAGTTACCTAAAGAACACTTTCAACCCTTGATTAAAATAGCTGTAATTCTTACTAATTTGTGTATTGGGAAGTTTCTAAACTTTTATTCTTTGTATATGTGCTTATGGAGACTGAGTATTTAGCTAATTGTATCTTTCATTTGTGTCATTACTTCCATTCTTAAGTTTGAAGAATAGAAAGAAACATTTATATATTTTGACTTTATTTCATCTAGAATTTCTTCTGCTTCTTTATTCCACCTCCCCTTTTCTCTTTTCAATCTGATCTCTTACAAGTGAAACTGTTAGAATTATTGAGAAGCAAACATTCCGTGTGCAGAAAAAATACCACTAAATTTGTATGATATCNATATATATATATATATTTTAGTCTAGCTTCTGTGCAGGTACAGAAAATACATATTTTTGAAACTAAAGTTTGACAGGGCTATCACTCTGTCATGTCAGCCTACATTTTTGTGCAAGTGTAATTTAAAACTGAGCTTCTGTTGTCTACTGCTGTGCTCCACCCCTCTAGTCTTTAGTTTCTATCTCAGCTTTTTGTGGTCGAATAGTCATGTACCTGAGTACTTCCCTTCTGCAGAGACACCTGCTAATGGATGCTCTTCATTCTGCACCATTCTTCCTTAAAGGAGGAAAAACACTGTCTACAGCAACTTATACTCCCCCTGTGGTAAGGTTAAGTTGCTGCTTGTGTATGCCTAGACTGACAGGTGTGGTAGTGCAGCTGTAGACTAGTATTTGTGTAATAGTTTTAGCTTTATTTGTAACTATGTGCAAAGTCTAAACTTATGTGCAATATCTAAACTCTTAAGTCTGTGAAATGCCTTTCAGTGTATGCCATGGAAACCAATAACCAGGGTTTGGGTATTTTTTTTGTCTACAAATCATGTATTCAGACCTCAAGGCAGCAAGATTCTTCAGGACAAGAGCTAGCTGCTACATCAGATGGGCAGAGAAGAGACTCTAGGTCAACTGTGTTCCGCATTCCTGAGTTTAAGTGGTCACTGATGCATCAGCGCTTGCTCACAGACCTACTCTTTTCCATCGAAACAGATATACAGATGTGGAGAAGGTAAATTTATGTGCTTTCCATGGAATGATCTAGACAGGCATTTCTATGATAGTTAACTTGAGATTTTGTTGAAACTGCATCAGAGTCACTCTTTGAAGTTTGTACATCTGGTATTTTACTCATTATTCAATAACCTTTCTGGCCTATACCCAAATATTATCAGATTATTTTTAAAGACGCTTTACAAACATAAATGTGTATTGGTTGAGGGCGTGCACGTATATTTTGGCTGAACTCCTGGCTGCGTTTAATCAATGGCAGTCTTGCTGTTGATTTTCAATTGGACCATGATTTTCATGTTCCTGATACAGGGGCATCATCTTTTACACATATCTAAAAATGGACTTAAAAAAAAAAAATCCTATCCCAAATACCATTTACTACTTCCATATTTACACAGACCACATTGCTGCTTTAATAGGGTTCTGTGAACAGAGATATTCTAGTTATATGCATTTAAAAATGAGCTTGTAACGGCTCTGGAATGTAATTATCAGTATGTATTTAGTAAAAAGTAGAAACTTTGAAACCAGTAGTAATTCTATATTTTAAAGTTAAGATTTAATAACTTAAATAAAAATGGTGTCTATTATCAGCTTTTAGTGGTGAATGTCAAATTTAAATTGAACTATATAACTGAACTGACCTGATGAAAATGAATGTAGAAATGAATAAATAGTGATTAAAATACAATTTAAAGTGAGGTGAATTTTTGTCTGACTATCGTTCTTAAGATGTGAGTAAATTAACTGCTCAGAACATCATCAGATATAGCTAAATACATTTCTAGTTTAGGTTCTGTTTTGAAAATCTGTTTCCATGTTTAACTGGATTTAAGTTTGTGTTTTGTTGATTTTAATTTCTTTGTATTGGTATTTATTTATATTTTAGTATTTATTTATGTCTTAGTATTTACTTTGTTTTTCCAAAGATTTAAGTTAAAATCTAGTTCATACCTCCACGAAGCTATTGTATTGACCGATACAGTGACTTTTGCTATAGCAGATAATCACAGAACAGCCTATAATGCATCTTTATCCGAATAATGTTTAACCACACATCTTGATGTTTTTAGCAAGCTATGATCTGGAGAGGTTTAAGAGCAGAAAGGAAATGTAGTTCTATGTTTAGATTAAGGTACATTAGTTGAATCTTATGATGATATTTGCTGCCCCATTGCTGTTACTTTATTTTTTATTTTTTTATTTTTTTGAAAACAAAGATGCTAAAATACTGCAAAAATAAAGCTGTATTCTGAAAGTATTTTTTTGAAACCTGCTTTTTTATTTTGGATAGCCATTCTACAAAAACTGTGATGGACTTTGTGAATAGCAGTGACAATGTCATATTTGTACACAACACAATTCACCTCATCTCTCAAGTGATAGACAACATGATCATGGCTTGTGGTGGTATATTGCCGTTGCTCTCTGCTGCCACATCTGCTACCGTAAGAAATTTTTATTTTAAATTTTCTCATGTGGGAGTATGCCTTTTTTATGTAGTGTATTAACTACTATATCTGTCCTTTTGGGAAACAGGAATGTGAACGGGGTATTTCCACAAACATCTTTCCTCCCTTTGCTGCTTCCATGCTTTCTCTAAGATAAATTGGGTGCCTACCCTCTTTGCCTGAAGAGATAAAAAGAAGTCGCTTTAGCTTCATTGTCCCGCAGTGGTCTGGAATAACATTAAATCTCAATACTAACGATTGTTTCTAGAATATGATTAATTACTACTTTTGCATGTGACTGAAAATGGACTTCCAACGTTTTCCAACATTTTTCTTTATTTGATTCATATGAATTATCATCTTTGTAAAGAAGTAATTGTTGCTTTCAATTTTTCTCTATGTAGCATGAATTGGAGAATATTGAGCCAACTCAAGGACTTTCAGTAGAAGCATCTTTAACATTTCTCCAGAGATTAATCAACCTTGTGGATGTGCTAATTTTTGCAAGCTCTCTTGGTTTCACTGAAATTGAGTCTGAGAAAAACATGTCATCTGGAGGAATTCTGCGACAATGTCTTCGTCTGGGTAAGCAAATAAAACCACTTAATAAGCATAGGAGCTTGCTATCATGAAATAGTTAGCTATGGATAGCTTGATTTTTTTTTTTTTTTAATTTTTATTTTTTATTTCTTAAGACTAAATTTAGTCAAAGATGCCTTTGGATCTTTTACTATTTTACTATTACTCTACTCTACAATGCATATGCATGTTTTTTTTCCTCTTCAAAAAGTTTAAATAGAACAAATGATTAAAGTAAGTTTGGTAGCCTGACTGTTGTGGATGTATGTTTTCATTTTACCTGTGAAAATATTTATTTTTCCAAAGTTCCCTAAATAGTCAAGACTGATAATACAGCAGCATTAAGAAAAAGAAATCTTGTACCGTGTATAAAAGCGTGAACCTTTACACGTTTACCTTAGAAAAGAGGTTTAAATCTTGTGGTCAGTAGATGAAGGAATAGTGAAAACTAGAGGTGCAACCTTCTAAAAGGTTCAAACTGATTAGTAGCTGTGTCCAGTATGTTTGATGTTTGTATCAAATTGGATCGAATGAAAGTGATCATTACTTAAAAATAAGATAATAATAATAAAATCATTATCTGCATCCAGTTAGTTAATACAGGAGAAGAGTGTTCATGCCAGTTGCATGCTGTAAGATTTCTTTGCAATTAAACTTTTAATTTGCATGAGTGCCAGAGCAGCTCAGAGCATCAACAGTAACTAGCCTTCCTCTCCCTTTCTAGGCAATTAAAACTTTGTGCAGGTAGAACAAGATTTATGGGATGCAAACAGGTATAGAGGTGGGGTAGTTCTTTTTTCCTTTGAAAATAATATTAGAAGACAAAACAGGTACAATTTGAAGCTAAAAAGAAATGAATGTATCATGTAACAAAAATGTTTAGTCCAAGAGCATTGTGAAACAACTGTTGTCATTTGTTTCACTAGTGTATCACTTCTTTCTTCCTTGCTAGTCTATGAAATTTAGCTTCTTCACCTTCCCCAGCCCATGGGATTGAATGCATGGTAAAATTTCAATGAGGGATGAAAAAAGGATGTAATAATGCTAACTTACTAACTTTGAAGTATTCATTAGATATAACTTATGTGTTCTAATAATTTAGTATTAATTATTAAAGTATTTTGAACATTGTTTTGCAACTATTTAAAATTCCTGGAAGCAAAATATTTTTACTAATGTGCTTAAACTTTATAGCTTAAGTAATAAACAGAAATGTATTATACATCTCTGTAAGGGATATAAACAATACTATTTCCAAGGGTAATTCTTAACATTTCTTTTCTCTTCAAGTATGTGCGGTAGCAGTAAGAAATTGCTTGGAGTGTCAGCAGCATGCACAGATGAAGCCTATTGCAGACATTGCAAAGAACCAAAAAACAATGCAGGGCTTTATTGGTACAGGAAAGTCTGCAGCAAAGGCAAGTATGAGAGCACATTCCAGAACACAAAGGTCAATAATTATTACTGTGTGCAGAGGGATGGGTTTTTAAATTTATAACTGCACCACTGATACTTTAATAGAGCCGAAGAACGTGAACACTGGAAATGCTGAAGTAATTTTTCCAAGACAGAACTTTAGCATTTACATATTTAACCTTCCACAGTGAAATAATTCTGTCTCAAGAATTTGCCAGATTTTTTTCCCTTTAAATATGAAATGCGTATCTGATCGTTGCGTTCCTAGTTATGATAATATGGTGTACAGTGGGGAATTGTACACACTTGATTATTCATAGAATGCTTTTACAAACAGAATCTGAAACAATTGCTTTTTTTGAATAGAGTCCAGTGGACATTGTGACTGGAGGAATTTCTCCAATACGAGACCATGACAGACTTCTGCAGGACATGGATATTAATCGACTTCGAGCAGTAGTGTTCAGAGATATAGTGAGTTACAAATAATGTTGTTTCCTTTGTAAGCTAGACTTCTGTGTATGTCTGTCTGCTGTACACTTGCTGTGTTAACACAATTTGTCTAAACTGAATATACAAAAAGTGAATACCTCTCACAGTAATTGGGAAAGCGTAATACTCCGTAAGCTCTTGTAGTGTTTGGGATTGGAAAGAGGGAGGAGTGAAAATGGCTGCCTGCTGATTGGGGTCTTTGGTGTGTTCCTAAGAGCTGACTCTCTGGAATTCTGCCTATAGCCTTCAAGTCTCTTGTATATTAAATACGTTGTTTCTAGTGCAAATATATTCTTTCACGTGCTGTACATAGACAAACTGTTTATATATACTATGTATCAGAAAGCTGTTTAGGTATACTTTTTGATGAGTATCTTTCTAGCTAGTTACAAGTTAGAGGCTATCTGTAATTCCTTCTTCCCCTCAGAGGAACCAATTTGTGTATATGTGCTGTATATATGCATATGCTTTTTCAGCTTGAAGCAACTAAAAATAACTTTGCCCTATGTCAGCAACTTTATAGCTGATATTGAGGAAATTGAGATTGATTGCTTAAAAAAAAAAATCCTCTGTAAGCAAATACAGTAGCTACAATGGCTCTGAGTCATTGGTGGCCATAAGGTGGGATGCTAGAACTTCCTTTACTGTATTTAGAGTATTTAGCAAGTATAATGATTTACACGATTTTTTTTGTTGTCCAGCATGGTTTGGATAGAACTATTGTTTTTTATATTTACAGCAATTTCTGATTGAAACAAGCTTCTTTCAACCCCTACCTTGGTATCAGTGTGCCAAAGACTAACAGAAAGTTAATCTTCCATACTGGTGGCAACTAAAATAATCCTAATGGTGCAATCTTTCAAAATTGAGCACATTTTCTATTCTCAATTTTTAGTTTAAAAAACAATATACACACACAGCCTCTGCTTCCTCTGCTTTTTTTTTTTTTGCATATCTAATCCACCAGGTTTTCTGTTTTACAAATAAATGTAAAATGATGCAGTAACTCTGCTTTTTGGCTACCATGTTGAACTGTAGAGAAAAAGTAGACAATAAAAGATCTCTTTTGAAATACTTTTTATCTGAGCTGCTTATATTTGCATCTAAATGTTTTATGTTTGATTTGTGTGCGGTTTCTTAAATTGCATTTAGTGCATAGAATTGTGATTGGCATGATTTGAACATGCATAGGAGGAACCCAGATGGATTCCACTTAACTATTGGTAATATAACTATATGAACTTTATTTCAAGGAGTTCTATAAAAATAACAGAGAAAAATAAGGAAGGAGTAGTGTCACTTCACTGGACCACAATTTTATTAAATACAGTTGGAAAATGTCTTGCATAAACTAACCTAGGAAGAAAATTCTTTTTAATCCTTACCATTGTAGGGGACTGCACTCTGATAATGATAAAACGAGCTTTGCAGTTCAACTTACTTTCTTGAACTGCTCAGAGAGACAAAAATTGCATGCCTCCTGAGCCCTTATGTAAATGAGAGGAACACCCCCCCACACTGATTGGTTAGTGAGGACCCAAAATATTCAGTTCTACTGTGATTCCAAAGTGTACAAAGCTGTTTTTCCTTTTTATTTTTTAGGCCAAGGGCTAAATGGGATAGTCTTAGGCTAAATCATTGTCTGTTCAGATCTGGCTGCATAGGTCTTTCCTTTCTTTCATGATGAGTAAATGAGTACCCTGAGGAGGTACTTGGCATAATTTACGTAAAAACATTATGAAGAGGTTAAAAAAAAATCTTAAAAACATTATATCAGTAACACAAATGCCTATTTGCCTCTCTTGTTTAAATTAAACATATACATCCATCTGGACAACCTGAGGATGAAATAAAATCTTAACTTGGGTTCTGGATTGTGTTCCACTTCCTTCATTGATACGTAATAATTTATAAATGCTTTTTCAGTTTTCTTGAGTATACTTGCCTGGTAGTACTTAACAAATGTTAATATCTTGGCAAATTTGAGTAAACATGTAGCAGAGGAAATGCCTGTAAATAAAGGGGACCTAGTCCCTGCACTAAGTTGAAGCATATAGTCAAAACACACAACCTTAGTCAACGTTGTCAGATTTATATGTGAAAAATGAAAGGATTAGTGCCACTTGAATACAATTGCTGTATTCTCCAGCTTTTATAGGTGAGGCAAATTGTGACTAGAGAATATTGTTCTTCCATTGTTGACATATCAGCTTACTTTCAGTCTGTTTATGGTAGCGCTGGGCATACTTTACAGAAAAATAAACATGCTGCTGAAATTGTAATAGAAAATCTGTGTGTGTGTCCTTTTCTACAGGAGGATAGTAAACAGGCTCAGTTCTTGGCTTTGGCTGTTGTATATTTTATTTCTGTGCTCATGGTTTCAAAATACAGAGATATTCTGGAACCCCAGAATGAAAGAAGACCACCAAACCATAGCCAGTCATTCAAGGAATCAGAGTGTGAAAATAACGGAACTCCTGCTACAGGTGCTACAGGTGAACTGTTAATTATTTGGCTAAATGAAAGAATGTGGCTTATGCATCTTAAAATTTTGTAGAAGTCCCCTTCAGATTGTATGGAAATAGATGCTTTATAACCACCTAAATAAATAACATGAAAGTAGCCAATTTGCCTCAGTATTTGTATGTATCTCTTTCTGATCTGAGAAGAACCTAATAAATAAATAGAGGTGTTTAATCTCACTGAAGTAGCTAAGTATTCTTGAATGCTTGTTGCAGAAAAATTACTCTCTTGCTTAAGGTTAAGTATGCATGAGCATAGACTTGCAGTTTTTTGTTTCCATTGTAAGACCGTATTTTTCTTTCTCCTACTCTTCTTTAGGGCAATCAATTCATTTTCATTCTTTGACTGTTGAGTCAATATTTTCTATTTCTTTGTCTCTTAAATTTTGGGTGTTATGACCTTTCAGGCTTATCAGAAATTAGTAGGATTTTCTTCTGTTCCAAGTTTCATATTAAATACTTGATATTAAGTATTAAATCTCGAAGTAGGCAAGAGGAAATACTTATAGCTGTGTTATTTCCATTGTCACCTATTGTTGTTACTTTTTTAGGAGCAATGTGGTGAATACAATTGTGTTAATAATGAATTTAAAATGTGTTTTTTGTCTTTGGTATGAACAGATGTGGAAAACCCATCTGCTGCTCTCAGTGCTTCAACTTCAGCCTCCACTGAAGATTCAGAAAGTACAGCATCTGTACGAAGAAGGGACTCTGGGGAGGAACCAACTTCAGGGCAAACAAACAGTTCAGGTGTTGTTGTTGAAGCAGGACCTCTGAATGTCAGTGCAGGTCCAGATGCTATCAGTGAAGTACTTTGCACTCTCTCATTGGAAGTAAATAAGTCTCAGGAGGGCAGAAGTGAGACAGAGACTGAGGATAGTAAGCCTGCAACTTCTGTGCCAGCTGCAAAAAATGTTAACGTAAAGGACATCCTGAGAAGCTTGGTAAGCACACCAGCTGATGGGACTGCAGTGGATCCTACTCTTCTGCCACCAACCTTCCTTGGAGTACTTGGTGATGGAGCTGCTGAGCCGCCTGTACAGTTCCATTCCTTTGACAGGTAATGTAACTTGTAAAATATTTGGACTATTTCAGTTTCCTTAAGCTACCTGTATGGAATAGAAAAATTCACACTTCAGTTCACCAGATCTCACGTACAGTGTCATCTAGTACTTAATATAATCAAGATGCTTTGATTTATAAGTAGAACCCTTGACTGCAAAGCCCACTGACATCCCATAGGTTCATCATGAAGGTACTGTGGCATTCTCTGCAATTCACGGGATGTTATGTTATGCTAGAAAAGACCATGGAAATGAAAAATGACTGGTAATTGGTTTATACTTGAACCAAAGCCATCACTTCTTTTAAAAAGTTGACTCTTCTGTCTCCATGCATGCTACAGCTCAGAAGCAGTATGGTAAGAGGGCCTAGAAATTACCTAGAAATGATTGCAAGAGTAAAAGAAAGATTGAGGGTGTAGGTTGTTCTTTGTCTTGCCTGTTTTCCTGTTCCTAACTGCAGCACTTTCAGATGGTTCTTGCCTTCTTCTTTATCCTCAGCTCTGCATACCAATTGTTACTCTCCTCCCAATTATCTCCCTCTCCACATCATCCTCCATCATGATCATTGTGTTCTGCCATTTGAAGCATCTTAATTCCAATGATATACTTACCCAGTCTTGATAGATTAGGTGCATTTATTTAAGCAAATAGTTTTTAGAAATCCCAAAGGTAGACTGGTGCTTCTTCAAGAGAGTACTTAATATTCAAAAAAAAAAAAAAAAAAAGTTTTTTTTTGTGGAAATTGCTTGACTGGCATCTGGTGATTCTCTCTCTCTTCATATTAATGGAAATAATATGAAACAGAGCAGATGAAATAGCTGCGAGTTAAGGATGATACAGATATATGGTATATCAGGATACCTGATGAATAAACTTCTAGTTTAATACTGTCACATGCCACCTGAGGCACATCGCTCACCTCACTAGCTTCCTGATTACATTTTTTTTCCCAGTTTGAAGAAGAGAAACCATACGTTTTGTTTCCTAAATTAGGAATTGGCTCATAATCTAATGACTGCTGCTATACTATGCACATTTATTTCCTGGGTCCTTTAAAACTAAGTAAAATGGATGTTAAATAATTTCAATTATGTGTGGATTAGCACGTGCATTGATCACACAGCTATATCTAGTTTCTGTTACTGTGGGCCTGCAAAAGAATACTGACTTAATAATAGCTAACAAATGGATTGAAAACAATGGAGGGAATCAGCTAGGTGTCCTTCCACCTGTAGAATACTCCCATATTCATTTATGAAAATGCATCTGCGTTCTCCCAAAGGCCTACTTTAAATCTTTCAGGCTTCTTTCAATAGATAGATCCCTAACCTATTAGATTTGCTTTGTTATTGTAACAGCTAGAACCCTTTTTTCATTTTGTTTTACTTTAATAAATATCTGCCTTTCTTAATACTCAAATGCTCAGTGGATTTAAGATGGGCATTCCTGCTTTTTTCTTTTAGCTTGAAGTCCCTCTTTCTTAATGATAATTTTGGTGCCCCCTACATCTCAGTCTCATTAGCTCCTCATCTTTTCCCAAGTATAATAGACCACATTTTCTTTTACTATTACTGGCTTTTACCTCTACAGGATTTCCAAAGACAGCAAAGAAAACAAAGAACAAGAGAAAGAATCTCATAATATTTGCATTCCTGGCTCTAGAAAAGCCTTAGTCATATCCAGAAATCCTGCAGTGGATCTGGTGTGAGGGGTCCCTTGTTACCAAAGCAGTATTTGATCTTTTGCTTATTCATGGATATCCTTGGCTGTGATGTCTTTGGAGTCTATGGCTGCCATGCTCAAACTAGCAAACTTAGATGGCACAAGAAAGAAGTGCGGCTCTGCCAGGGGTATGGATGCAGCTGTCTAACAAGTCTTCTCAGCTCAGATCCCCGTATCACTAAAGACAAGGACAATCTGATATTTACTATATCAGATACTGAAAGGAAAATAGTTTGAAGGAATAAAGACATGTGAAAGGAGTGCTTGGAAGTGTGATTGTGGTGCATGGACCGAAGCAGTAAGACAGCAGCGTGCTTGTGAATGGAAGAGCAGAGGGCAAGCGGTTTTGTATGGGTTTATGTAGCTCCCTTGACTGCTCCGCACCAATGTGAGGGTATTACTTTCCTGTGACTTTTTGTGTTTAATGGGAGGGGCTAAATACGTGAGGAGAAGGTCGTGAACTAGTATAAAATATTTCGTCCATCAGCAGTTGCATATGACCTTATTAAGTCAGTGGTTCTCTATTTCTCAGTGGCTTAATTTTTCGTTTTGTTCCCTTTATGGGTATGTCAGATAGACAAAAGCGTACTTAATGATGTAGAAGTTTTATCCCTAGTCAATTAGAATCTGGTGGTGACATGCACAATCTTGCATCTCTGGTAAATATGTTGATTTGTGATGAGGCATGTTGCTAACTAGCTAGTAAATCAGTTAATCAAAAAGATAGAATAACTGTGTATATGAAATATTTATATTTAAAATGATATATAGAGAAAAGTTTCGTGACCACTTGAAAGTAGCTGTATCTTTATATAGTGTGACTCTGCTGAAAATACAAGTTTATGCTCTGAAATGACAGCATGATATCTAGTGACAACAGCAGGAAGGAGTTGTACCAGGGAAAGAAAAACCTTTTACAGGAAATTGTAATAGCGTTGGAAATAATAGCTTTTATCTCTGGGGTACACAAAAATACTAAGGATACATTGGGGAAGTTTGGAAAAACAGGCTTTGGGATGCTCTCTAACTTTCTGCATGTGTTTAAAAATAATGTATTGTCTGATAGCAAAAAAGCTCTGCGAGTTAACATTTAACCTTTTTTCTTTTAAAAAAAAAAAAAAAAAAANAAAAAAAAAAAAAACAAGCAACCAACCAAACCAACCAAAGAAAATCACTCTGCTAAAAGTTGTTTGCATGTAGCAGTTTACCAGTGGGGTGTCTCTGGGAATTTCAAAGCATCTCTCTGATCCTGCATTTATCTCAGGAATGCTGTGTCAGAAATCAAAACTCTCCTCATATCTTAAGGATTATCAACTTCCCAGCCATAGCTGGAGAGTATACAGTAACAGCTATGTGAGTGAAACCAAACTGAAAGGCTGCCAGGTTGCAAGCCTTTGCAAACCACTAGGTGTGTGTGTTCATTCCCATGCCAAAAATCTTCCCTTTATCTTATGTGAAGATACAATCTTGTGATTAGTGGGTGCCAAGGGTTTATCATGATGAAGTTCAAGACTTGCATTGGCTTTTTCCCAACATCTACAGGGATATGAATTAATGTTCCAATTTCATTGTGTCCTAAAACAACAGTTTTCTTATTTAGTAGTAATCTTGTAGAACAAAGGGGTGACTAATGCAAGCAAATTTAAATAAAATAGAAATAAAAATAACCAAAGCTAGGATAAAAAAAAAACAAAAACAAAAACAAACTTCTCTTCAGTTAGTCTAATAAAAGCCATAACCTATAGCTTGCCATTTTTACTGTGCGATGTAAAATAAAAACTTGGTCTCTCCTGGCTTCTACTGCTCTTTATAGAAACATTCAGTAATCATGTCATTATAGGAAGCTGATGCCGAAGATTCTGAGGAATACAGGATATTAAATCACGGTCTTGTACCATAGAGCTTAAATCTGTGGCTAAGCTGTAACTTACAAAATGCATACGTTAATAAGCTTGTTTATCTTTTTTGGAACATTGTCTGTAAGCTGCTTAGTTTGGCTCAGTCTGTGTTTGTGTTTGTCAGTCAGTGGTATGCCTGTGCCTTTCTAATGGTTAATTGTGGTATTTCACTTAAATACCAAATTTGTTTTTGTATGGAATTAATACATTTTAGACTTCAGTGATTTCTGCTTCAAGTGTAAATAGAAGGAAGTTGTTGTTTACAAGACTGAGTCTGCCAGTCACAGGTGGGGACAGAATATGAGAATGAGCAATCTGTAGATCAAGGTCCAGACAGTTATGCTGTGATGAGAAGCTCAGCTCTTTTGGCACCCCAAAAATCTTCATTCTGCAGGAGCTGAAGAGGCAAACCGTTTGAAGCCTTCTCCCTGCCGAGCTGATTGTAAAGCTCGCTCACAAAATGATTGTATTCTTTATATCATCTCTTCTTCCCACCCCCACCCCTCACCTCCTCTTCCTCTGATCTCTCATGGTTTTGAGAGACCCTTATTCTTCCTTTCTCCTTGGGTCTTTAAAGGGAGACATAAGAGAATGGGTATTATCTACAGACAGCAGAGCCTGTAGAATGACACTGACATGGCAGGCTGCTTTCCTGGCTCACAAAGTCGAGGTAAAACTAAGTCTCTGATTCTCTTTATTGGTCTCTTGCTCATCGCATAGGAGCCCTGCAGTGGTCAGCGTTTTGGTAGCCTGCAACTAGAGTAACTTTTGGTTTTGAATGAAAACCATTATCCCTTAGGGAAACGGACTGTCACCTGTATTGCTGTTCAGTGCTAAAAAATGGAATGCTAAGATTTAAATCCATATAAATTCCTGTATGTCAAGAGGAATTAGAGCTCATGTAAGTATTTTTAAATTATAGTGAGGTCATCAGTTTGGCCTGGCCCATGTTGTATTAGGAATATTTGTCTCATGCCCAAGGAAAATCTGTAACTTAAAATATATTTAAAATCAAGGCAGACTTGCCAACTTCCAAAGAATAAATATTTAGGAAAAATGTGCTCAAAATTTAGGAGATATTCGTAGATATTTTGTATTTCTATGTTGAAACAGAAAAATCGGTGATCTTGAAAACAAGAAAGCTTTCAATAAGTAAATCCTTATAGAATTTGGCAGAATAGATCATTATTGTGTAAGCCTTTGTCTGTGATGGAAGTCAGTGTTCAGCTCAGTGGTCTGTGCTCATTCAGCAGTGAATAATTGTCTGCAACACGAAGGCTTCTTACACTTCAGCATAATTGGGACTAATAACACACTGACCTTCTGGCTAAGATGTATTTATGGTGGCTAGTTCTCACTATGCCTGACCTGCGTTTATCAGTTCACGTGCTGTAAATTCCTACTTTGAACCTTAAATATTTGATTTTAAATTAAAAAAGGAAAACATCTGATAGTCACGTGAATGAGGCAACTAACATATAATTTTTACATGTGCTGGAGGTCTGCTTGAAATACATCTTAAGAATATTTTTGTGCGATTTTTCTAATTTATATCATTTCTTCTGTATCTGAATATTATGACAACGAATGCCATAATTTACAAATGCAGCCAGAAAGTATAGAGTTAACTGAAATGGTGCAATACTTTAAATGTTAAGGAGTGAAATGTATTGATGGTTTTCTTCCATGTGACACGTCTCTAGCCATGTATGAGGTTGCTGAATGTTTGTTGTTATTCTGATGAAATTAATGCATGATTATGGAAGTTTTAAAAATATATTATTTTTGTAAATCTAATGAAACATACTACAAGGCCACTTATTTATGAATATTTTATTCACATGTGTAGCAATAGTTAACTTTTAAAGAAATACTTATTAGTTTAGCTACAAAAAAGAAGTCTTCTGTGTACTCTTTGAAAGCAAAGAGAGAAGCTGTTGGAAAGAAGCTGATTGATTTCTAAGACACTACTTGATCTAATAATGTGATACTCTGTATTTTCTAGAAGTTTATTACAATTTTTAATCGTGATTTTCCACTCATACATTTTTCTGCCAATAACATGCATTTTACTTATATTAGAATTTAAATAATCTTGTAAAAAAAAAAAAAAAAAAAACTGTTTGAGCAGTTACATTTCCAGCTAAATATTCAGGAAAAAAAATGTTGGTCAGTCATGCTGTTGAAAGGGAAGATGCACATAGCAGTAAACATTACATTACAAATATTTAAGTTGCTTTGATGTTTTAGTTCATTGTTCTTGCAATATTTGAGGGATTTTTGAATCAAATGGCAACTGACCAGAAGACAGAGAGAAAGTACATTTAGGGCTTGGGATTTCTTTACATTATATTTTTGGACAATACCTGGCACTTCTTTTGGCTGTAGGCTTCAAATTGACACTGGTCTCAGGAGAAGGGACCTTTATACTCACCAAAAATATTGTTTGTTTTATTTGGGTTGGAAAAATCTGAATCATTTCAATTGACCATTGAAGATCACTATCTAAAATAAGTTCTGCTTAGAACTAGAAGTCTGAGGTGAAAAGAGTTTTATGGCGAATTGTTTTATGCCTCTGTTTTCTTCCAAGGTTCAGACTTTTTAACGCGAAGCAGCTATTTCTCCAGCCCCTGTACAGTTGCCTTTTATCTTGTTGAATATTTATGGAGCACAGCAGAAGTCTTGGGTTGTGGTGCATCATTAACACTCTCTGGATCCTTAAGCAAGCTCATAACAGAGGAGACCAAGATCTAAAATGATCTTTAAATAGAGGAATTATGGTAGAATTTATGAAACAGATTTTGTCTATCTAAAAACTAAACCTTTTTTTTTTTTTGATGGGGTATGAAAAACAACCTAAGTTTCTCAGAAGATTTGAGTGTCTCTTGCTCAAAGCACGTGGTGACTGTCTGGAATAGGCATGTGCACACCGATGTGTGCTGTTTGTAAGACAGCATAAATTCTTCTGTATTTGAGTCTGAAACATATAATTGTTCATTTTTGTTCATTGAATCGAAGTGAAAGGAATGACATGTGTAATTAAATAATAAGTCTGCCAACAGCTATACTTTGTAGCTCTGTATTGGTGCCATATTCCTGGTGCTAAGTATCTTAAGTGAATGCCATTACTAGATACTGAAAATTACAATGAAAGTGTTAGAATGTAATTCCTTTTTTATGTTGTTGGTGGAAAGTAAGTTACTGAATGAATGAGAGTGGCAGCTTTACATGTATTCCCAAACCTCTACAGGTTGGAAGGTGAGAAGGTATGCAAAAGTTCTTAAAAGGCGGAAGGGACTATTGTGGTTATTCACTGCTGTCTGTCACAGTGAAGAAAAAAAGTAGTCTCTCTAATTCCTTTGCTTCAGTGCACCTCTCCTTGGGTAGCTGTACAGAATCTGGCAACTTATTGAAACTGCTCCCTCAGTGCAGCTACAGTTAAGCACGCTGAAGGTCAGTAGAAGTTTACAGGAAGGGATGATAATATATAGTGTTGTGTCAGAAACAGCACAGACAATGGAAGACTTTCAGTTGGGATTTCTTTTGTGTCTCCCCTGATTGACAGGTACAGAGGAGCAGTGTTAAGGTAACAGTTCCATCTGTACACAAGCTTCCCTGCTCCCATGCAGTTCCAGAACTGTTACTTGTGCTGCGAGGAGCTTCTTGTAGTAATGCTGTCCCTGTCTAAAATTTCTTCTCGATCCTTCCAGCATGTACACTTTTGCATTTTCATCCAAAAGGGGGAGGTGTCTAATATCTGAAATGAATAAGACGTTCAGCCAGTTCTGTATGTATAATATTTTTAAGATGTAGGTCTGAGCTGCCCTTTAAATCTTGAAATACCAGCTGCTTCATAGTTGCTGGAGCCTTTAGTAGAATCGTGCAGTAGGATCATAGCGTTCATAGACATTCAGAGGACGCAGCTATTCTGATTTGACGTTTTGAGAGAATTATGCTTGACTTCAAGCCCTGGAAACATAAGACTTCTAACTGTAAAAGAGACTGTAGAAGGTAATTTGATGTCTTCCAATTTAAAATTAATTACACGAATTATATATATTTTAAACAGACACTACCTACATGTGCACAATTGCTATTTGCATGTGGCACCAGAATTTGTCACTAAACATTCTCCCATGCCACCTTGTATCCAATATAATTGTGGGTGTATTTGTTAGCAGCAAATGGATATTTACTTCTGTAACTTAACGAGTGTGCAAAGAAATGTTTCCAGCTCATGTATTGAGACCACAGACAGTTCAAATGAATAGACACAGATTTGTAACATGTCTGTTCAATTTGCGTTAATATTATCAGTCAGTATTTCTTGACTTGGGTACAAGAACTTTAAATCCATAAGGGAATACACCTGGGCTTCAGTGCTGCATCTTGAATGTTGGGGAAATGTCCAGATGTTTACTATGTGTGGATGCATCTTGTACTAAGTAAACTTGCATTAATTTCTGAACCCCTTCAAGGTATTTGAATGTGTGTTACAGAATAGTAGTAACAGTTTCCAGACAGCTAATGTCACAGAATATTGAGCAAAATATCCCCTTCTTATACCTGGGTAATGCAAAATTAATTGGTAAGGTGGATATAATTTAGAAGACAATCTGAATAAATGATTTTTTTTTTTTTTGAGTATTGTTGTTCTTTTGGGGAAACTGACACGAACATATCAGCAAAATTCATGGTTTAGGCACAATATCTTGACTTGGGGCTCAGGTGTTGTTGCTTCTATTTTTTTAGTGATAGTTAACATTAGCAGTCACCCTTATAATGATGTGACATGTACTACCTCTGAGTATGGTGGCTGCCTACTCGTGCCATTAAGAAGGGTTGATTTGATCAGTAACATGGTCTAGCTTCTGTGACATCCTTTGGACTGAACAAGGGAGTCAAATACAATCCATTCTCTTTTTCATTCTAGCAAGAATGATTTTAAAAATATTTGACAGAACTTTTTTTGATTGTTATCACACCTGAATTTGGGTCAAGTTTCCAAGTTACTTTATTTAGAAAATGAATATTTTAAAGCTATTAAGGGAGTTCTTTCAGTGTGTAGTTACAGTACTGTCAACAAAAGATGTGATTAAATAAATTGAATGTTGAAGACTTTCGGCTTACGGTTAACACCAGGTAATTAAAAGTAAGCGCTGCTGTGGGAGTGCATTATATATCAACTGTACTCTTTACCTCATTAGCTGGGTTTTTGCATGTTTATGGAGCTAACTTGCAATTAAAAATGCCTTTAACGTATGCTTAACAAGGCCTTTTAGGTATTTGGAATAAAGTGCTACAATTTAATTGAAATTGGTATAGCATAAATAGATGTCTTCGTAACATGAGATAAATCTCCATGCCTAACTTGTCACTTTGCATCTTTTCCTCTTGTTTAATCTTTAGTGCTGACTATAAGGCCTGAAATTAAACTTGCATAAAAAATGGAGATTCTGTCTTCAGCTCCTAAGAGTATTCTGATTTGTCAATCAAGTTTTACTTACATAACAAGTTATACTCAATTTATGTTATTAGCTATATTTATATTTTTATATATTATTATGTTAGCTATATTTGGAATTCGTGTGTGAATGTTGCTATGCACAGCACACTGATATTGCTGGATGATTTTTAGCTATAGTACATCCTTCTTCAATTAGTCTTCCGTTCCGCATTAGAATACCAGCAGGAGTATACTGCCTAGGCAAACCTCACTGTTGATTGTAGCTCTGTGTTCGTTGTGAATACTGTGATATGTTTTGTAAGTAGTTGTTTGAAGTTTAAAAGCAAATCTTAGGAAAGCTAAGATAAGTAAAGCCTACTTGCAAGTCACTTATCCTGCTGATCCTGTGATTATATGCTTGTTTCTCAGTGATTTTGAGAAAGTGGATTAGATATTAAACTACCATTAAAAACTAAACTACAGTGAAGTGTCCTTAAGATAGATTGCCAAAGATGATGACAAAAGAAAATACAGAGGGAGCTGTAATTTGGCAGGACGTGGAAGTGTATGTGCTAGGTTTGTAAACAAGGATCATGTGTGAATCTTCATACAGTATTATTTGTTATCTTTTTGTCTTTGTGTAGGAGTGTTGTTGTACCACCGAAGAAATCAACTATTTCCTCTTCTACAGCTGCTACGGGTATTGCTGCAAATGCTGTCAGTGTGGTTTCTTCTTTAGATTCAGCCCAGGCCCTAGATTTGTCAGGAGAATCTCCTGGTGAGTAAGAGTTAATTAGACGACATAAACCCCAGCCCTTAAACACTTGCTTCCTTTTCCCCACCATCCACTATGAACACAAATGAACAAGTTTTTGTTCTGTGATTTCCTAATAAAGGTGAGTTTTTTAGTATATATCCATGTATTGAAACACTGTAGATGAAAACAACTGTTTTTCAGACATGAAGTCACTGGTTGCTTTCAGTTGTAATACTCATTAATATATATATATTAGCTGTCTATATATCTGTCTATGTATGAGTTTTGGTTATACTAAGAATATTGATAGTTATTGCTGGGTATATTTTCTTAGTGGGTAATATGTCAATCTGAGAAGACTGTATTTTACATGTTTCTTCTTTTTTTTTTTTTTAAACTGCTGGAGTATATGTGGTATAACATGTCCTAAATTATCAGGTCAGACAAAAGGGCCTTTGAGACCTCTGTATCCTGCATACTACTTTGTCTATATCTATGTCATATGCTCTCGTGTAGCAGCTTGCAGGCCTGCATTTGGTATCTGTGCATCTAACAAAGATCGGTACCAGATACTTTACAGGAAAATAAATGTGACTCTGAGTTAAGCTGGACCAATTATTAGTGACGTTGTGGGCTCATGAATATAAGATTTCATTCTTTTGGATGTTTTCTGATCATTTATCACACAGATCATTTTATTATTCCTACTTTTGGTGCTGTAGATACACAAAAGTTTTTCAGAAAATAAAAAAAAAAGGAAAAACAAAAAAAACATTCGTCTGTTTAAAAAAGAATAAATTACAAAAATAATGCTCCATTTAAAAACAAAACAAAACTTTGTTAAACCTTTTTTGGGGGGGAACTCCTTTTACCTCCTAGCAGAACAAATGCAAATGTCTGATCCTGTTAATGAAATATAATTACAAAATTTCTCATATTTAAAAAAGCAAGCATACTATATTAACTTGTGTTTGATGTAAATACAGTATATTAGACTAGTTTTTTGTTACATAGAATATAAACTTATTTATAAATTGTAGTGTATTTGTCCAAGGATTTATTTGTTAATGCTAGGTAGGACTGAAAATTATATGGAAGTGCTTCCAATAGCTTTAGCCTGAGGTCAGATTCAATGCTGATGCTGAACTAATTGCTTTGGACAGTTTTTTCAGTGGGGACAAAATTGAGTAGGTTGTTTATAAGCAAGTGGTCCTTTGAACCCTTACTCTCTCTGGTTGTTCCATATGAGATAAATGATGTTTAACCTTATATGCTGTGTCAAAGGCATGCTTTTCTACTTAGCCGTGTTTAAGTCACAAGGCTGTGTAGGCTTTCATAATTGTTTGTGCCCGTGAAGTTTAATGTCAAGACTTAGAACTGATTTGCATCTTAATCAAGGAAATCTCAATCTGTGCCTGATTGTTGGTGTTTCTTTTCAATGTTTGAGCTTCTTGTTTTCCATTTTTATGATCTTATGTGCAAATTGCAAAGACTGAGGAAAGAAATGGAGTCCACTCTCATGTCCTCTTGTGTCTGGAAGATATTTCTTGTCATCTTCAACTGCTCATTACATTTCTTAGGGAAATCAAAAATATTTTGTTCCAGCCATGATAAATGAAATGATAAGGTATTGAAATCTAATATCATCTTATTCTTTGCAAAAGAAAAAAAAAAATCGATTTAGTCACTGAAATTGCAGGGGATAGCACTATACTAGTCCAGGAGTAATGTTTGGACTAGGAAAATAAGCTGTCTTAAAATGCCAAAGTGCTTTGGGGAAGATTAGAAGCTGAGCAGCTAATCTGTTTTTAAAACTATAAAACCTTACCTACACTGAAATTGTTATTTAAAATAATTTCTAGTGTATTAATTTCTCACCTGTTTACCCAGGTTAGATATGGGCTTTATTACAACTTCCGAAGTCAGTATTTATTTGCTTTTAATGGAAACAAATCAGATAAACACCAATTTTCAGATTCATTCAATCTTTTAAGCAAATATAGGAGAAAAATAAGTGCCCCGGTGCCTGTGGAATGTATAAGAAATCCAGACAATAAACAATACTGATGTGGTTTGTAACTGTGTGGCTTCCAGCATGTCTGGCAGTTTTGGCAAAAATTTGACATCTAATCTGAACCGATATGCATAAAAAGAAGCTAATCAGAATTAAAAATATTAGACATGTTTAGACTGGCAATCTAATTAATTAAAAGAAGAAGTGAAGGGATGAATGAAATCATGCCTTAAACTGATTAAAATGTGAGACTTTCTTTTTTCCCCAGTAAAATAATGGCATGGAAACAAAAAATTTGCAGAGTTGGTGTAGTTTACATTTGTGTGGATCAGGTAAATTGAACATGTTTAAGTTTGAAATACAGTTCTGTATAAGGGTTTTAACTTTATTGGAGTTAGAATTACTGAGCTTCCTATAAAACAAAATGAAAAAATATAATTTCCCCTGAGTTGAAATCATATTTTTCACTAATTCTTGTCTTCATGCAGCAGAGTCAATACTTTGTCCTCAACTTTTCTTTTCAGCTAACATTTATTGTAAGTCTGTTTACTTGGTTATTAAGAAAAAAAAATCTGTTTAAAAACAGCCAAGACTGGGGCTATATGTAGAGAATATAAATTGTGGGCTTTCACATTTTTATATGAAGACTATTTAAAACATTGTTGCTACATTTTAAAATCGATTTCAGCTGCTTTTTCTAATGTCAAACAATATTTTATAAAGTGTGTTTCATAAGCATTTGTTTGATAAGTTTTAAAAACTGACTAAGCAAATAGAATCTTTATGTATAATGCTTTACTGTGTAGAATTGAGTTGCTTTACTCTGAAACAGAGATGAAAGGCAGATATAGACTTTGAAATAAGATTAAACAGCAAGTGACAGTGTTTTGGTTGGAATGTATAGTAGATAAAGTGTATAAGCATATATAAAGTATATAAGCATAATTTGGGAATAAGTTTTGTGCAGTATATGAGCGTCTCCCACCTGCAGGTGGAAATTGCACGTTGCAATATTAATCAGTCTATATAGTTCTGGAAGTCTCCATTCCTGTTTGTATGTTTTCAGAATTCATCAACCTCCTTCCCAATATTTTTTCCTCAAGTTTGCATCTTGCCCATAGCTCAAGGTCTGTGGGTATCTTAGATATTTGACCCTTAAGACAGTCCTAAGCTCACTGGACTTTATATCAAGTGGATGTGACATGTCCTGGCCTACCAAATACAAAGTGTTGACAACTTGGAAAGATAACCATCTAAGCTCACTCTATTCCTCTGATACTTTGAAAGAGGGTGAAAACATGTTTTGGCCTCATACAGTGTGGCCTTTTAGCAGAAGTTTCTTCACCTTCACTTGTTCAAGCCACTGTGTATTTTGCAGCACAAAAACGCTTTTCCTGAATACAAATCTGCCCCTTGTGGTCAAAACTTGCCTTTGAGTATGTTGCTGATGGCTGATATTTGGGTTGGTTTTCTACTGGAATTGTTATCCCAATTCTTAAAGATCCTGAAAAGGAATGGAGAAAATAAAGCCTCTTCATGGCCCATGCCAAGCCAATCATTTGTCTCTTACAGAGCGTGGTACTGAGCAAAAGAGCATGATTTACTAGTGATTACCCAAAGTGCAGGAATTTCTTTCTTCCTTGAATTTGCTGTAGGCTGAACATGAGATTTGATGTTTTACACATACAGTGTCCAGAAGGGTTATTGGAAGCTGTGAATGTGCTAGTGGGATGCTTGTAATTTTGTTTGTCCCGTAGTTTTCTTTTTAAAAATTTAGGTTACAGTTGTATTGTTCTGAAGTGGTATCAACATTTTGAACCATTTTGCAGTTTGCATTCCCAGTTTTCTGTGATGCTCTAGTTTCTTTGTTTATGTACTTGTACATTCATATGTGTTTTATTACTGTTTCACTCTAAGAAATGCAATTTTGAGACTTCTACTATTCAACTTGCAAATGCTTGTTCAAGTATCATTTTATAAAGAGGGAGTATGAAAAGTCTGGAGGAGGCAGGAGTGAATTACATCTTTTCCTTACTGGCACTCCAAGTATAGAAGGCATTGAGAAGTTCTGCTCAGTTTCTGTTGTCTGCCTCCTCCCTCTCTTACCAGAAGTTTTTGAGTTTCACTTTTTTTATTTTTCCGCCTCTGAGCCATACAGAGTCAGTAGCAGGATTTCTGCTTCTCCTGAGTAGATGCTTGATCTGTTCCCCAAAGTCTGCAGAACTAAACAAGGCCATGTCAAAGGCTGAGGTGAAAAAGGGGGTGGGTGCTTGGAAGGAAGCTGGGAATAAGCACTAACGTGAGATTTAAAAAAAAAAAAAAAAAAAGTTGACTCCTTTCTAGTCCTACATATAGGAAAATGTAAATTTTCTCCCACAGCTTGCTTCTTTTGCAAAGAAGAATGGTGTTCATTGCTTTTTATACAGAGGTGAAAATAACCTTGAAGTCTTAAAATAAAGTAAGTTAGTGGGAGACAAGCTAAAGTAAGAAAAATGAACGTGAAGTGACTTACCATCAGTGCAGTAGTAGTTCAAGAAACTCATTGAAATATACTAACTATTTCAAAGAGCATTCCAACCTGACAGTACCAGTAGTTGAAGGCTAGTTACCAAAAAGTTTAATGACACTTTAAAAATCTCAAACGTTGATGATATGCAATGGAAATGGTTTAATACTATTTCAGTATAAAAACAGTTTTAGAACAACTTCTCTTTAGAGTGCACCATTGTTTTGTGAAATCTGTTTTGGTTTAACCTGCAGACGTGTTTATGTAACAGATCTCTTATATTAGCTTGTAAAACCTTTCATTGTAGTCTCTCATTTTACACTTCCAGGACTGGCAATGTATTTTTGAATGAGCTCATTATTTTACCAGGTACTCCTGTCATAAAGGGTATCAGTGTATTTCTGTATGTTAGGTCTGTTGTACAAAATTAAGAAGTGTAGTTATTTGTTTTTTTTTTTTTTACCTTGTCCCCATGCTCCCAGACTAAAGTATATCATGCATTGCTTCTGTATTGCCCACACGTAGTTTATAAGTGCTTATGCAAAAGCATAAGGATCTTAAAAAAGGAGTTTCTTTAACAATATTTTATTGCTAGAAACATTATTTGTTTAGACCCTTGGGGACCTTGAATAAACAATAAGGTTTCACTGCAAGGGTGCTAGACAGATGATCTATTTGCATTTTCTTTTATGTTCTTGCTAATGTCTGTAAAACTGTCAGTTTGAAGGAGCCAGTTTATCAGTGAAAGGATAAGGAAGAGATAAGTTGGTTTAGTTCCACATGTTTGAAGTAGCTACTGCACTTACCCACATGTGTGTTGTGGATGAAAATATGCTACTGAAGTATTTTCTGTCTCTCTCCCTTTTTTTCTTTTGCTAAAGGCAGAAAAATATTAGAAGAAAAAGCCATTTCTGAGTTAGTTTAAAAAAAAAAAAGTACTTTCACAAAACAAATTGAATGCAAAAATCACTATGCCTGCTAATCACATCTAAAAAAAACCCTGAAGTTCTCAGCTGTGATAAATGTGAAATTCACTTTTTAGTGAAATGTATCTGAGTTTGGAATGTGGATTTATGCGATGATAAGCATAAAGAAATTTAGGCCATAGATCCTTATTACATCATCTTGAAATAGAATATCAGTTTATGTAGATGCCTGACTTATGCTTTTGTCAAATTCAAATTATCAGTGCTTTTTTTCTGTATTTTAAAGTTGATTTTAACTTAAAACTAGAGTTTTCTGCTTATATGCTTATAATTAATCTTTCTCTGTTATGCACGATTTGTTTTGGTTTCTAGAAGGAGAAGTAATGTTCTCTCTGTGTTGTCAGAGACTTCCTTTACCTGTCACCATTTTTGCCAATGCTATTGTGTGTTTAAAAAATAATAATAATAATAAAAAAATCACCCCGGATTGAGTGCATGTCCCTTTATTAGCCTCATGATAGCTATTATGCCATTTCATTGTCCTAGCAGGTGTTTCCCTTGAATTTTTTTATATTTTGTCCTTCAGTTATTTTGCTTGTGGCCTAAATACTGCACTGAATTTCTTTGATCTCTAACTGTAAAATGCCTGCCATTGTGCTGTGCTGCTAAAGCCTTGTTTGTTTATTTATTTATTTATTTTTAATGATAAAGTGATCCTTGATTCCATGATGCATTTGGTATGGTGGGACTGTAGTTGTAGATACTTTCGATGACTTTGACATACCCAATAATTAGTGCATTACAGGTCACAGATTTTTTTGTGTAGTAAAAAGCTTGGACACATTAGATAACAAGATATTCTGCATGTGCAGTCTGCATGTTGACTTTCCTATTTTGGAGATTTTGGATACAATGTCAGTTTTGTATTCTTGGACTTCCCTGATCAGTGCGCAGATTTCAACATATTGGCTTAAGTCAATTACTGGGCATGTAGACTTAACAATTTTTTCAAATTAGAGGTACTTTTTTAGTTAGAGGTGCTGGGCTTAGGGAGAAACCTGTGAATTATAGTTGAATTATTTAAATATAAAAGTTATCATTAAATTAATTGTTTTCAAGTCTCAATCCAACAGGCAGTGAGGAAAAGGTATTGTGTGTATTTAGGTATGAAAGTATGTGTGTCAAAAAATCAATGTCAGTAACTATGCAGTATCCCACAAACAACTTGAGTCTTTTGAACTGCTGAATCATGTGACTTTTCCCTTTGTGTGGGCTTTGTTTTCTTTTTCTGTAAAGCAGGCTCTGTTCTAATTTTCAGCACATCATTTGAATGCTTTTCCTTTGGGAATACCAAAAAATGCTTTTTGGTGGTTTGACTGTGTGAAACTTGATCATAGAGGAGGAAAAAAAAAAAAAAAAGAAATTATATCTATGAACACAAAAAATACTTGCAGAATCTGGCTATCACCCTTGAAATTTTCAGGAACATATCTTTGGTTTGCCTTGATTATATAAATTATTTTGGAAAAAATGCACAGAAATTCAGATTCTACCTTACTTCCAGCTAATGCTGTGTTCCCAGTTTTTTTGTCCTTCATTCTATATGGCCCACCCAAATTTCTTTTGGACCCCATCATCCCATAGAAAAGTCAAAATAAGAGCTTCACGGTGAATTTATGAAAAGTGTAAGTGAATCACATTCACAGAGATATCTCCTACCTATGAAGAAAGAAAAAGAAATAAGAAGTTTTCAGCATTTTGATGCATTGGTTTAATTTATTAGTTTCTATGTTGCCTTCGTAACAAGACCGGAGAAAAACATCTTCCCCCACACTGAAAAAATACATTCTTGGAGGAAACTGTGTGTCAGTGTTTTGGAGCAGAAGTTTGAAATGTGACAGGAGAAATAACCTTAATATTAAGGATCTGTCCTTTGCCAACCTTTTACAAATTTATTCTACTTCAGTCAAGTAGAAAGACTTAGAAAAGTTGCATTTGACACATTTTGGTAGACACTTTCAAGATATTAACAACATATTCCAGAAAGGTTGCGTTTAGCTGAGCTCACACCAGTGTAGGTGGGGTGATCAGGAGTTTTTCTATGGTTGTAGTTCCGAGAAGGGTCAGGTCTTTGCTAAGCTAGATGTGAGAACTGAAATGATTAAACTCTTTTCTTTCATGCCTTCCCCCCACCACCTCACTCTAGCAGCATGGGAATCTGAAACTGGCGAGGTGAGAGGAAAGAGAATAGGACAGGGCCTTAAGTTGGGAAGAGATAGGATTGCAGATGGACTAGAAGCAGTCATGCTCCTGGGAAATGCACAGAAATCTGTCTGCTAAGATTCATTCCTTTCTATAGTTTGGAATGCAGTGCAAGATTTGTGAGTTTCACCATTCCTATCCTGTCAGCAAATATCTGTGAAATCTCTGGCTGTCTTGCTTACCCCCTCTCCATCATTGCTAATACCAGTCCATACTGCAGTATGGAGCCTGTGCTTCTCTTTATATACTGAACAGAAGAACTTAGTATTTACAGATTCCTACCCTGCTGATGAGAGCCATGTAGTGTCAAGTCGACATAACACAATTCCTTTTTTTTTTTTTGTAAGTGTAGGATACATAAATGACCCAGTCTTCTCTATCAACCTTTGAATAATTGATGTGGCAAAGTTAATAACTCATAAATGAGGTTATACCACAGCCATCATGCTAATGATGCTGGTAGTGCAATGGAGAATTTTTTCATAGCTGTCTTCTTCAGAGTCATGGTGTGGCAAAAATTTAAACTAGACTGTTGGAAGATACTCAGTGATTTTGTGTTCTGCCTCATTTTTAAACAAATGTGTTTTAATTTAGACAGAAAATTAAGGGTTTTATGTTACTTAAAATTGGATGATCTCTTCTGGTAACCAAGAGATGCTTTAAAATGTTACCATTTGGCATTATATTAGTATATATTATAAGTTGTATTAGTAGTAGTATATATTAGTACATTACAGGAGTGTTAGCTATGTAAGACATGTGCTTTCACTGCTTAAGTTTGTAAGTGTTCTTAAATTTATTCAGTCAGAATCATAGCTGATAAAGCCAGGAGGGATCACTGCAGTTTAATCTGAGTTCTTCCACAAAGCAATCCGCGGGCTTCCTTGAATTACTTTCTATTTGTGCTAGAGCAAAATTTAAAAAGCTTGCTGTGGCATATCTGGTAAATATGAATGTAATTAAATAGGGGTCTTATGACACATAGAGTTTGAAAACACTGGCTTCTCAGAGTTTCAGCTGGGGGCTTCAGCTTCTGGTCCAGTTGTCTAACCTCTGGCATGTTTTCTTACATAATTAATTTGTTTATTACTATCTCTTGTAGGAAGGGGATCATCTAATTCAAAATTGCCATCTGTCCCTACAGTTTCTTCAGTGCCTGAGGATTCTGCTTCAAATATGAGGTAACTTCTTTAATTGAACATCTGAACAGCTGTGCTATGGCTTACTTTTTTGATATTACAGTTAGTATTCCAATTCCACATTTTAATAAAAATCAGTTAGGTATGTTTCTTTGTTGATGATCAATACCTAATGAAAGTTTGGGAAAATATGAGTGTCGGGTTATTGATTCCTTCTTATACATATATACCACTTCAACATTGCAAAAACCTATACTCATTTCTATAGAATTTCTGCAGCTTCCTTCTTTTTTTTGTTAATTATATGTATCTTTCTACTAGTATTACAGACAGGCTTGAACATGCTTTGGAAAAAGCTGCCCCACTTCTGAGAGAGATTTTTGTGGATTTTGCTCCCTTTCTTTCTCGGACTCTTTTGGGCAGCCATGGGCAGGAGTTGCTGATAGAAGGTACAAGTAAGTTTCCATTTAAAAAAAAAAATATCTTTTTTTGGTTTTGTTTCATCTCAGAGACTCAGAATGTCTGTTTTTAATGCTGGCTCTGCCCTAGAAGCTTTCTTCCTGCCTTACCACACAGTGCTGTCCACTGGATTTTGCTGCCTCTTCTTCCCTCTGTCTTTACTCCTCTGCCGGAGGTCATTGTCATTGCCTCCTCATCTTTGCCATCCGTCTGCTACCTCTTTGCCTACATCTCATCTGATAGTTTCCTATAGTTTATTATGTTGGACCAACTGCTGTTGTGTCTTCCTTAGTTTACTGACTCTTCCAGGGAATTGTCTCATAGAAGCTGATGTCTGAAATATGTTATGTGAGCCTTAAAAAGAAAACTTGGTGTCAGGGTCAACACTTCAACACAAAGTTAAGTACAGAGTGTAGAAAGTTAAGTATATACAAAAACCTTGCATTTTGACTTTGATGCTGTAACAGCAGGTTTGTTGGGAGGTATGTCCGCAGTGGATGTTATGGTGTATCTCTTGCACGTGAATCTGCTGCTGTCTTTTTGGTTTCTTATCGGAGGGCAGCAATGCAGGTAAGAGGAATACATTGAGAAGAATTCTATGCCACTTCTGAGACGATGAAGATTCAAGTGTACAGCAACGATTGTGGCTCTTCCTGGTGTTAGTTTTAAATGATCGAGCTTGAGATGATTGAGTTTTCTTTCTCCGGGTGGTTTTTTGTCTTTTTAAAAATAAGTCTTAGTCCTGTAAAGCAGACAATAATGTCCTCAATTTAAAAAGTTATGTTTATTGCAACAATGGGGATTTAGTGGTGAACACTAGTTTTTCAGATTTCTCTTGTTATATTATAAAATACTGCTTTTACCACCCATTTTTAGAGTGAAAATTGCAGGTTTTGTATCCTATTTAGTTGCATTTTCTTTGCCTAAAGACAAACTGGTTTCAAAGTATTTTGACTGTAATGTAGATTATATATGCAGAGAGATTAATACATTGTAGTTTGGATGACCAGAAAAAGCAAGAAAATGGCTGGGAGAATATGAACTGATTAGACAAAAATAAACACACCAAACAGAAGAAAAGTTATAGACAAACTCAAAACAGCATGCAAATACAAATAATAATAATAATAGTAAGATTCATATATAAACAATTGAGAATATATAATAGGTTACTGCTTGCACTTCTGCTAAGGTTTAGTGTGGGGTTAGGGGTCAAAGTACTAATAAGAGTGTTTGGGATGTCTGCTGCCATGAAACAAAATGGAAACTTGATTGATAGCTGGGGGCTGAAAGGAGAACGCGCAATGGAGAAAGTAAAGGTCATAAAGCCATTTCCCTTCTCTGCATATATAATGACCCAATCCTTCAAGAAATAGCAAAATGTAGATACAGTGAATTAATATAACATATGTTAACCACACTTCTGATGATTTTGAAATACAAACATTTATGAAACTCTGAATAATGGAGGTTATGTATTACAATTAGCTGCATCTTTAGATGCAAAGCATGGAATTTGTGATCTCCCTCACATAGTTTTATTTTGTGCTGATAAAGTACAAAATTGAACTGTAAGTGGTATGAGAATTTCAGCTTTCTTTGATTGTTGAGATGCTTCTGATCTATTGTACTTTGCAATATTTTGTGTTAACAAATGATGCTATATAAGCATGTGTTTGTCTAACATTTTTTCCTTTTGTAGGTCTTGTGTGTATGAAATCTAGCAGTTCAGTTGTGGAGCTGGTGATGCTTCTTTGCTCTCAGGTGAGATTTATATAACAATGTCTGAAATTGCTGTCTTTGAGCACAATGGAAATTGCAGTTGAAATTTTACTTTTAATTTAAGATTGTGTAATTATTTGAAAAAGATTATATGCAAGGCCTTATTGACTTATTAAAGAAAGTTTTTTGATACTAATTGTGACTGTTAGGTAGGAGGGAGAAGACGCTAAGGGTTTTATGTTACCTTATTGTTGAGTGTTTACGTAACCGTGATGTTGGTGTGCCTAAATAATTCTATGCTGTCATTTTTGTAAGATAAAATAGGATCAATAAAATATTAAGGATATAGAAACAGATTGATTTCTGAGTCGTGGCATGTTGAATCCTCTGGGATGAGTAGAATTTTTCCTTTTGTGTGGAGGTTATGAAATGAGTGATAAATACTTTTGAAACCTTGTCATTCTTAATTGATTTGACAGGTAATAAGAATTTGAGAAAAATGTTCGAAAGCAGCCCTGGTTGTCAGCTGTTTGGAGCTTTCTACATTCCTAAAAGCAAAGTGATTTTAGATATTTAAGAACCTGAAAATTGACTCTTCTTGTGTATAGAAAAGAGACAGAGCCTAAGGAAGTTTCTTAAAATTGTGATGAAGGAATTGTATATGGTGTATTAATTGTATTTTCTTTTTGGTTCTTGGTTTTTTTTTTGTAATTAAATGGAAGAATGTTTTTATTGAGCCTTTCTTTTGGTGCCTTAAAAATGATACCTTTCTGGTAGTAAATTCCCCTACTTAAAACTTTAAAATAGCCTTTTTTAATGGGAATGGTATTGGTCTAGAGGTCAAGGGTTCTGACCCATTTCAAAACCTTTGACCTTCATTTACAATCCTTATGGTTTGCTTGCCTGACGAATAAGGATAATGCAAAATTAATGTTTCTTCACATCGATTTATTCGTTTTAGTGCCTATATTGCCAAATTTATTTAGAGTGTGCTGATAGACATTTCATGAATACAAATGAAAGAATCATAGAAGGTGTGAAAAATCGATAGTCTGCATTGTCAATAAAATGCAATAAGAACAATTACTTCTGGAGATTACACCTAATAGATTTTTACAATGAACTAGTGAAGAGTAGTTATGTTTTCTAGTGAGCTTATTACTAATAAATGTGTGTAGAACTTTGCTCATATAGTTTTCCATCTTCCACAGAAAAAAACGTATTTTTACTCTGAAAGGAATTTAATATTCCTCATGGAACTTCTGGAATTTAGAGAGAGTTATTTTGCATATTGCAGTGTGGACATTGTTCACAACTTCTAGAAAATGAATTTGCTGCTGATATAAATTAAAAAAAGAATCCTTGCTACCAAAAAATCCATATGCAAGTTTTAATATTCATTTATTAACGTGTTAGAGTAAAACTAATCTGAGTACTAAATATGTGTCTGACAGCTTGGTATTACCATTTTAAAAATTAGTTTTTCGTGTGCTTACTGCTTGTTGCAATAATTAGTGGTTGACCTTTTCTTCTTTTTTTGGTAGGGTAATCTAATCTTTTTTAAAATCATGTTGTGCTCTGTACTGTACGTCACTTGTTTGGTTTTGGGAAGTGGAAAGGATAAGGAATAAATGACGTGCTCTAATGCATCTATTTGTCATACGTGTCACAGTGCCACTTAATACTAATCTAATCAAATTGAGGATATAGTGATTGCTTAGCAGTGCTAGTTGCAGAGACTGAGGTTTTTCTTTGTGAAATCATAGAAATAAACCAATAAAGTCACAAAGACCTGGAAGTATTTTTAAAGTTGCATAGCAGCTGTAATTTTTGGCACGATATGAAAAATTATGTGAGAAATGAATCTAAAATTAGCTCCAGATGTATACAGATTGTTCTGGGGTGATAATTACATTTTTCACTTTGAATTTTCCTAATTCAAAGAGGTCAGCATGGCAATCACAGAAGTGATTTATTTTGTTAAGAAGTGAACTGTCTTTTGCTACATGAAAGCTTGAGAGATATGAAATTGAATTTCAAGACGACATTTTACAGATACTGGGAGGAGATGGGGCTGAGCTTGATTGATTTTTTTTTCTTTTTCTTTTTTTTTTTCCTTTTGGCCCAAGATAGGGTGGGAAGTGAAGTGATAGCCTTTTGCTAAAATTTTAATTAATTTTTAAGAGGAGATGGAGAGGATGAAGTGCCAAAGATCAAAAGATCAGGTCAAAAACTAGTTTTTAATCACATAAATAATGTGCCATAGTTCCAAAGTAAGTATCTGCAAATTTGATTTAAAACTTCACAAATTTGTCAGCCATCATTTTATGAAATTGAAAGACTGCTCTGATTAATATCTTTGGTGTTTTTGTTAACCTCTTTCTGAAAATTTGTTTTAAACATTGTATACGTGTAGTGAGCACTTGGTTTGTTTTTCTAAAACATGTTGATTTAGATTTATGACTGGAATATTTTTTTCTTTCTCAGAAGTGCAAAACAGAATAATAAAATCTCACAAGTATTTTTTTTCCCCATAACGATGTAAAAATGAAGCTCTTCCTCGGGTGAAGTGATTTAAAACAAAAAAAATTGAGATGATGATAATTCCATGAAACTTCTGTGACACCTTGCTAATACCTTTCTCATTTAAATTTTGTGTATTCAGGCATATGGGAAAAACGTACTGCATCTGTGTTTTGGTTTTGTCTTTATATTTTGATGCATTGTTTTGTGGTTTACACAAAGTAAAAGGAGAAACAGGTGGTTTGAGATACAGACAAAAGGCTTTTCTAAGACAAAAACAGTTGTGTTTTTTGATAGACACGCTACATCTTGAGACGTGTGTCAGTGCGTATACTTACATTTATATAAATCTATCAAAACATAAAGAAATCCTTCATTTAATATTACTGCAAAGTGTTCCTGCTTATTTGACATTAATATCATTTTTGAAAGAATCGACGTTGCATTCAAGGCCACTTTATAAAAGCGTTGTGTTGCTCATCCTAATTCAGTCTGACACACATTCCAATAACACTACCTCCCTTCTAGGGTTTAAAACTAAATTTATGGCTGAGCATTGTGAAGTGCATCATTTAAAAATGGTTTCAACCCAAAACATCTAATAAATAAATAATGTGTATGGCTACTCAGTAGCAGACTTTCCAGACTAGAAATCATTCCATCGGATACTCAACAGTCCACTATCGGAGAGGGCTGTCAGATAAATCTTATAGTAGCTGCATTCATGTCCTGTAAATCACATGTTATTGTCTGAGCCTTCTGCCAGGTCATCTATTCTTTTCCCATTTGTCAGAAATGCATACAGTACAGTGAACCTAGAAGCACCATCTAGTCTGGCCTGGCATCCTGTTGAGGTAATTAAACCAGCCAAAACAGTGAATTCCCGTGTCTAATATCCCTTTTAGATGAGTGACGTCAGGATGTTAAAGGTGCTCACATGCTATTGAGGGACAAGGTTTCTGCATGGGGAAACTGTGATACCATCCTTGAAAAAAGCATTTTCATCTAAAATGACTCTTGCTCTATGCCTAAAACTCAAAGGGGCACGTATGAATGAGTGTGTGTTTAGCCATGAAGTAAATATGCTACTGTGCATCCTTTCATTTGTCAGCTGTTTCCTTGAAATAGTTCACTGAAATGGGAAAAACTGTCATCTTCTGTACTTTCCTATGAAGTTTCTAAAAAAATTTTCTTCATTATTCACATACGCGAAGCGTTCATCCTATTATTTTAGATCCAAGGTGAAAAGGTACAAAAATAGGTGAAATAAGTTCTGTATATTTCCTTGATGCCTTTACATTTACAGAATCTGCAGCTCTTGAAAAGTTCTTTATCCTTCTTTCTGTAGTAAATCAACTGACTTGTCACTGGAATACATACATGTAAGAGAACTAATTAGGTTCTTGTAAGAGTCATCTTTTACTTGAGAGCTTTTTTCTACTGCATCTAAATTTTCTAGACCATAAAATAAACTTATATTAACTGACTCAAATACTGTTCAGCTCTTGTATAATTTTCTAGAATTGGTGGAAAGCTACCCAACCTTCATAAAATTTTTGGGCAAATAAAATTTAACAAATACTGCATCATCTTTTATGACTCCCGCCCCGATACATCCTGCTTGCTGGTTCAGTGTAGAAAAGCTTCTTGGTTCCTCCTCCTTCTGGCTTATGTTGTTTCCAAGGGAGTAAGGACACATCCTTGACAGGTGATGGGATTTAGAAAACCAAGACGAATGTTTTAATACATTTAATCTCTGGTTAAGGTATTCTACCTTCTGGAAATATGTATGTGGTATATTGTGGTACTTTGTATGCAATGTGGTATATTGCAATATAACTGTAGCTACTAGATTTATATTGGACCTTGATAAAGTACATCTTTCATGGGGAGATGGAAGAGGGAAGCATAAACTCTGATACTCCGGAAGTTTTTGTGTGCAAGGATAGCATCTGCTTATATGGCGCACTGAAATACGATTACAGTTAAACATATCATGTGCTGTGCTGATAGTTTTGGGGATTATTTTTTTGGAGAGAAAAGCATGATTCAAGTCTGTGTCTTAAAAATAAGGCAGAAAAGAGGCTGCTCAGTAGCCTTACTGACGTTAAAGCAGAACAAGGAATCTTAATTATTTAAATATCAACATGTGCCACGCGATCACGCACCTGTGAATGAACGATAGGATAGCGTGTTTCCACCAAGGAAGCATAATATGATGGTGGTTAAGATTTTGATTTTCAGCACACTTTTTGTACACCATCTTCCTCCCTCACCTCGGTACTTAAATGTTTAAAATTTCACAGGATCTTCAGACTTTTCTGGGTATCCTATACTCGGAAATAAGCTCTGTAACAATGATCCAAATTCATTACCTCAGGAATGGATTTCTGCAGTGTTCTAAAATGTGGAAAGCCTTTGAATTAGTTGGAGATTTTAGCTGATGTAGAAGATGGCTGGTTTTCAGTTTTAGTTAAGTGCAGAGAGAACACATTATAGTGATGCCCTGTGATCTGCACTCGTTTCTAATTTACTTCTAAGTGCAATTTCATTTGATGGATAATTATAGTGATCACTATGAAGTTTCAGTTGAATTGGGTATAGGTTATTTAAAGAGCTGTATCACTATGATACCATGGCAGCTGAAATCAACAGAAGTACCAAAACTCTAACAATATCCTGGTTTAGATATGAAGAGAATAAAATAAATGCTGTTTGAATGTTTTTTATATGCCCCACCTTTTAGGTGATGACATTTTAATCAAGATCATATTTTTCCATCTAATTACTTTGTGTTCTAATGGCTGAAAATCAGTTTAAAAGGATGTAATAATCCTTTAGATCCATGATCTGAAAAGTGTTTATGTTTTGGTACAGAAGGCAGATTTTGTAGGATATTTTGCAGCCAAATGACTTTATATTGATTTTAATGCATGTCCTAATTTCACTTTAAGGCCACTTAGAATCTATAGCAGTTAATCCAATTCTTTGAACCAGCATGCCTTTATCTTTGTATCTTTTCCTTATAAAAGATTACAGTCTGGATAGTATAATTCTGGTAAAAAATGGATGATGAATGCAGCCGTATTTGACTGAAAAATAAACAAGCAAACTCAAACCTTGAGTAATAAATTGCTTTTGTAATAAAATGTTTAGAAACATAACTTTATTAGGCAAATAGAAATGATTAAGGCCATAACAAATAAAAATAGAAAAAAGGACTTCCCAAAGTCTAAATTGAAAAGTTCAGGGGAAGATGCGGGATGAATCATGCCCATAGGTGTTTGCCTTGTGTGAACTTTCTTTGCAATGTTATGAAGTATTCAGTGTTTCCAGTTTAGTATGAGAGTACCGTACTGAGTTGCACAAAAAATACATCACCCACAGTGTGCCAGAGACTTCATATAGTATGTTTGTTGGCTTGTTCTCTCTGGAAGAATTTGAAGATTTAAAGAATATCTGCTAGTCTGGCTTTCTGTAGAGATGAGGTGGCTGTGGAAGGAAGCAAGAGTATTCAAAGTTATCTTGTTCTGCTACTGACTATCTAGATTCTGAAGCTGCCTTGGGTCTACTTCATATCAAGTGGAGCTAGGCATATTAATTAAACTGTGTATGAAAATGTGGGATTGCCAAGCATGTTATTAGCTGTTACGCAGGTAGTAGTAGGAACATTCCTAATACAATTTCATAACAAATATTGCATGGCCAGTGTAACTGGCATACGAAATGGAAGATTCTTATCCTATATTTATGATGCTATTGGATGGAAGGTAGCTGGGAAATGTCTGAGCTTTATGTACAGCACTACTTCAGGATGTTTTTAGTGAAGTGATTTTACATTAGAAACTGCTCTTCAGAAGCTCTCATTACTATTATTTACCCCTTGCAATGTATATTTTATCTACAATGACTTTGTTTTGCAGAATAGAGACTAGTCAAAGCTAGGAAGAGTGGAAGATGGATCCCACAGTAGCCAGTGACCATGCTATCAGTGCTCTCCTCCAATAGAAAAGACTTGCATTTCAATTAATGTTTCAAGTAATAGGTATTTATTACCACTAAGCAGAATAATCTGTCAGAGGAAAGATATGAACAGAACCTCCCAAAGTAGCTAGTAGTCCAGATGTTTAAGGGCATTCACCTGGCAACGTGGAAGAAACCAGTTTAGAAAGAAATTAAGCTCTTTCAATGTGTAAAAGCAGCATTGTGATTCATCTGCTTTGTCCTCGATTGTGGTTTCCTCCTTCAGTTATGATTTATGAAGACATCTGTTCTTCTCTGTAAGGTGTTGTGGATAAAGCTTAGGGTTTCTGCATTCTTCTGTATTACAAGGTACTTGATATTAACACAGAGAGCTGTGTAGTGAGTGGTCAGTCACAGCTATAGCTATGGAATCCAGACTCCTTAAACGCAGTCCTTTGATACTTGGATTTTAGATACTGTCCTGCCAGTAAGTTTTCTTTTAACAAAACAAAGTTAAAATATCAATCTGTCTAGATCCTTTGGTTTCTTTGTTATGCTTTGTGTATCTTTGTATTTTTATGCACAGTGTAGCTTCTTTCTTTCCTGAGCGTGAGTTCTCATAAAATCATTCTGGACAAATTTCCTCTGTCTCTGAGGATTTCACTTTGGTTGCTGAACTTTCATGCTTGGTATATGTCATTGAGCAGGGTGCTTGGGATGATTACAAAAAGATTACGTATGCTAAGGATATTTTGTTGCTTGCTTCATTGAACTGTGTTATATGTTCTATATGTTTGAAACTGGAGGTCAGTTTGGTAGATAACTGTCTGAAGTGCAATTCTGATAAGATTTAAATAAATGGAAACAGCTGGAAATCTTTTCCTTTGAACTGGAGTATGTTGAAATTACATTTGGAATTAGCTATGAATATTTTTTGTGATTTAAGCAGTACATAGACTTTGTATGTCCAGAACTAGGTTACTGTAATATATTCTGTGTGAGACTCCAGGATAATGCAAAATTTTTCTTTTGGAACTTCACTCCTACTTAGATTTCCTGTTGCTTTCTAAATTGTTTGAAACATTCAGTGTTTATAATCACCTGCGATATTTAACCTGTTGAATTCAATAGAATTGCTTGAAGAGCCACTCTAACCTGTTTAAATAGCAATTTATTGCAAGGAATTTTTCATAATAATCACTAAGTTTCATACTTCTGGGATCCCATGTTAGTTTGCTATGCTTAAGATATGTTTGAGCTCTGTCTTTTTTCTTATGTGTAGTTGCTGGCTTCAGGAATAGTGTGTTTTGTTAGCTATTAGTATGGCTTACAGGAGTCTAAAACCTCTGTGTCCATCACTGGCTAGTTTTGTTTTGTTTTTAAATAAACTCTGATAGAGCGAATGGTTTCTTTCATACGTCTGTGAAGTGGGTGGGTATTGACAGTTTGCTTAGTAATAGAAATCAAAGTGTGCAATTTAAACAGGGCTGTTGCTTTAAGTATGGAAATAGGTTAGAATGTATTGGGAATGATTTGCCAATACTGCATGAGTAGTAAGTGGCCTATTCTTGACTTAATGGTGCAATAAGCACTTTATGGTTGTATCCTGACAAGTAGTGGTCACAGTAGTTAAAATGTATGAGCTACTGCTTTGGCTTTATCTCCTTATATCCTTCCATAATTCTTAGTCTAGAAAGAAGATACTTGAAAGGTTTTCAGGTTTTCTCCTCCCCACTTTAGAGAGGGAATATATGATATGGAATTTTAAGGTGAGCAAAATGTATGACGTGTTACATTTAGAATGAGGAAAACAGAAGAATATCTGATATTTGTCGTACTTCTATTAAATGGGGTTGATGTTTGGGCATATTAAGTAATCATCAAAGTGATAGTAAATAGCTTCCTAATAAAAAATTGTTTTATCTAGACCTACTTTAGACCCATTTGGAAAATGCCCTCTGTAATTTTCAGCAACTTTACTTTGAAGTGCTCAACAAAAGCAAGCTATGAGACTGAGAAAATCAGTGTAAAAGAACCAGTGTTTTTTGTTTTATATTATACAGAGGTTTTCTGGAAAATAATAGTGACTTTTGTGGTTTTGAACAAAAATAAGAAGTATTTATATGTAAGGAAGTTGGGATGGGTGCTAAATATTCAACTGAGAAGGTGTATAGACATGTACAAGTGGATAGGTATAGTAAAGCCATGATGTTTTGGTGTGGACTTGTGATGCATTGTTTCTCAGGATTTATGTTCATATGTATGTGTTTATATATATATATATATATGCACACTATCATTAGTGGTTGTTCTGTAGGCTTTTCAGATATTAGAGACTCTTACTGAGAAAATTTCTCTTATCAAATGAAAATTACTTGAATTTGGTCAGGAATCCAGGCTACAGTGTTGGTGGAAGTTTAATGGAAAACATGTCCACTGCAGCTAAAAATATTAGCCTATAGAATTTAAAACTGTGCTGAGAATTTGTGTGATTAACGTATAATTTTTTATGTTCATGGAGGAGAGTGGATTGTGTAACTTAAATGTGAATTTTGGGGGTCTCATAGGGGAACAGGGAAGTTTCATCTCCATGAATTTTCACTGCTGCAGATGTTCAAAACTAAGGGAACATAATTTAGCTACAGAAGCAAGACTTTTCTGAAGAAAAAAGGCATCCTGTTGCTTCACCAGCACACTAGGACTTAAAAAAACACCACCATTTAAGGTGAGTTTTGTGCAGTGAGAGCACACCCTGTGGCTTGGCAGTCTAGTCAGAAGGATGATACCATGCTGACTTTATAACTAGATCTTTGAACAATATTCTCATGGGTGGTAAATGCAAAACAAAGTAATATCAACTGGCACTTAATTCAGTGAGCTCCCTGCTGATGGGGCTCTGCACTGAAATGGAACTCTTCCTGACAGGAAGTCAGCCGCAAAGTGTGGAGACCTCTGAAAATAAAGCGTGCCTTAATTTGACACCCTGCTGTTTTACAGCTAGTCTGTTTAATTTGAGACTATGGAAAGAGGTTTAGTGGAGGGGAAGGGGGTGAGATTATGGAAAGTTCAGAGAGTGGCAATGCTCGTCTCTGACTTCATACTAATTACACATACACAAACGTTTTTGTTCATGTTAACAAACCAAATCATTTCTCTTTCGTTGTTTCCAAGCAAGACTGCTTAAGAAACATTTGGGGAGCGGTGGTGTTTGCTGAAAGTTATGGCAGGAGGAGCTTTGCATACTGGTGGTGTTCGGTTATAGGCTAAGCTTTAGGCTTATTTGCAACTTGTCTGTGCATTTCTATGTCTCTCTGCAACTGGAAGAATATCTGTCTCATCAAATATGTTGATGATTCAGTAATCTTTCTATAAATATTTTAAGAAAACTTGTTTGAGCGAGAAAGCTCATACTTCAGATAACGCAGCCATGAATATGATATAGGTGGACGTCTGTTAGGTGTTAGGTCCTAGTTCTGAGCCACGTTTGATTCAGAAGAATCAGCTGGATTTTCCAGTGCCCTCTGAAAATTTACTTAGATATTTATTTTCATTTCTACCTAAATATAAGTGGTTGTATTTTTCTTTTTGGACAATTTACTTGGTAAGTGCACAGGAGAATTTGCAGTGAAAGGAGCAGAAAATTATATATCATGTTTATTGTAGCATCACATAGGGGCAGATGAGAAAAGAGCCTTGTGATGCTGGGTGTCGTGTAACACTGAAATAATGGATACCCTGAATAATGAATAAACGTAAGTGAAGAAGACAGAGGCAGGGTGAGGAAGGGAGTGTAGTATGGAAGTGGAGTGTAATGGAAGAAATGCATGCTAGTTTTTTTTCTGCCTTTTGTGTGTGTGTGTGTTTGATTTAGCTTCTTTTTTTTTTTTTTTTCCTAAGTATTTTCTTAAAACATCTACATTAGGATGTTTTAATGATGAGGGACAGGTTTGGAGATCGTGTCTGTTGAGTGAAGAGGTGGGAGTGGTTTATGAAGTTGGGTTTCATTCTCTCAAAGATGCATTGATAGCAGGAATCACATTCATTGTTTGCTTGCATTCATGATAAAATTTTAAGTTGCAACTAAGCTACATTTGGGAAAAAGATTAATATAAAGGGGCTTTCAGTTGCAAAATAGTATTCACCATATATGCTATTGAGTTTTTTATTAGTTAAAATTACTTAGATAAAGCTTATCAGACATGGAGCAGGAAGGTTGCTGCTCTTTGGTGGCGGTGATGAATGTTGCTATTGGTGGGATCAGTCTGTCACTACAGACAACTGTGCAGCAGTAAGTATGCTGTGATTTTCTTGTCCTTATGGTTAGTAGTCTACTTTGGAAGACAGTTTTTTTCCATGCAGTGGTTTTGTAAAATCTCAGAAATGAACATCACAGTCAAACAGAAAAGCACTGATCAAGAGGCAGTTGCCTTATACTCCTGCTATTCTCTGATTTGTTTTTCTTTCACCATTAAAATGATGCTAGCAACTTAATTATTCACATCTCTTCCCTTTGTTTGTCTTGTGTTGTCCCTTTTCCTCACTTCTGTTTTTCTGACTCATTTAATTTGACTTATAGTTTCTTGCTTTCCATTTCTGCATATTTGCAGAACTGCTTGGTACTTTGTTTTCTCAATTAATGTTTAAGATTTCTGTTCCTATTCTTTCTGAAGCTACTGCCTTTCATGTCTGCATTGAAAATAGCTGATGGTTACAGAACCTGAAGAGGAAACTGCAGTGGAAAAGGTTTGCTGCTAGATGAACTCAAACCTGACCCCTAACGTCGTTTCATGAGGAGTCATGGCAACAGCCTGCTAGTGGGAGAGAGAAAGGGAGAGGCTGCCCAGGCAAATTGCTTCCTCCATCAGAAATGTGGACCTGAAATCAGTGATCCACTCGCTTGTTTTTTCCCCCTTGTACACTATGTTGCTGTAGTGGGAATGTAGAGGAACTGGAGTTTAACATCTGAGTGCAACATTAGTTCTAGGGATATAATTTTACTCATCAAGTCACGAGTTAGATTGCTTCAAATGGCATGCAAGAAATGTTTTTCATATACATGCTCATGGTTTTTTGAAACCAGATAAAAAAATGAAATTTAGGAGTTTTGGTGATATGCAGATTCTATGCTGTGATAGTTATCACTGGTAGCATTCTATTTGTGCAGACAATGATGTTTTCATCATTTTTATCATTTTTATGAACTTTTTGCTTAAGTGAGTTTAATTTTTTTTTTCCAATTATTAAAATCCCACTTTAAGAATAGTTAGTATCACCAGTTATGGCAACTGCAACTTGTGCCAAAATTTTATAGCTGTATGTAATTGTTAAAGATTGTATGTACTGTAGTGTCTTATGTAGTATAACTTTCATAATACTTAGCTTTCAGGATAGATAACTGCATTTTGTAGAGAAGACAACAGTTGTCACTTCAAAAATAATCTCATTGCATAGAAGGCATTGTCTGACAAGCTGGCAGTTTTTTATTTAGCATTTCACTGAACAACGTAGAATGTCAGTATGCAAACTAATCCAGCTCTGTATGTATATAATTTATTTTCAGAATCTATAAAAGCTTATTGTGACTTGAACTCAAACTTTTAAGTATTGAAATTAAACTCACATTATAAGGTAATTTTAGGCGTTTACCACTAACAACATAATACCAGTTTATAGGAAGTTCTGTTTACATGGAATATCCCAAATGGTTAAACAGCAGGGGAGTCTTCTGCTTTCAGTTAAAAAAAAAAAAAAAAAAAAAAGCTGTTTCTGCATGACTTATTTACTGCTTGTTTAATTCTTAATGTAGTGTGCTGTGGAATTGAGCATGCAAAAGTCGGCAAAGAGTTCTGTTTTCTGCGTCTAAGGTTATTACTTGCTGTACGATAATAAAGCAACTATTTTATTGGGTTAGTTGTAATTAACTTCAGCACCAGGCATTGATATAAATCATTCCTAATCTGTTTTCTTTACATTTTCATTCTTTTTAACTGGTTCGGCGTAGTTTCTTTCTGTCATCCTTTTTCATAAAGGACTAGGGTTGCAATTGCTTTTTTGAATTAGGCTGTCGGAAGCTAATGTGCATGTTGATCCAAGAATTGATTAAGGAACACTAATGAATTTCATAGCACTTTTAAAAGATTTGCAATAAATACTATGTAATAAATACTCTATAGCAGTGATCTGTTATACCATTAGAATTCAATACAGTGTTGTTGTGCTGTGCAGCTGGAAAAATATTTCGGTGTAAGAAACTTTGATTTGGTTTCATAGTTAAAATAGTAAACAATTTTGTGGTTATCAATTAAAAAAAAAGTGTTCTAACACTTCTCTGGAGTAAGTTTTATGAAAGTAACTTGTTATTATAACCTTTGTTTCTTTGTTTTATCAAAGGAAAAATACTGAAACAGCTTAGTTTTGGTTTTCAGTTCTTTTGTCTTGGTGTTTGATACCAGCGGGGCACCATGCCTTTTTAACTTGTTTATCAGTACATGAGCGTACTTTGGCATTTTCATTTGTTAGTTACTAGCATAGGTTTAAACAAGTAAAGAATACTATGGGTTCTTTTCAGTCAGTTTTGCAACAGTGATCTCACTTTTCTTGAATTTCTTTTCCTTTTCAGCAGCAGATAGTCACACAGGCAATCTCAACCCACTTTTAGAATTCATTGGTAAGATTTGAGTGTATTTAGAATATTTTCCCACAACAATATTCTTGGTGTTATGCCTCCACTTGAGAAACTATCTCATCTAGTTAATTTTTATACAACTTTCTCCTAGAAGACTCATTAAAATTTTTAATACAAAGACTTTAGCTTGGTACTGTCACTAGCTGATTTTTTTTTTGACAAAAAACAATCTCTTTTTAATGGAATGCCAGCAGTAAATACTTTTTATTGTAACTGAGTGTGTTTGATAGTTTAAAAGTCTTATAAAAATAATTAGCTCTTTTATATAGTTCTAATGGCAGCCTTGCTAGTTTCCCCTCGAGCAGTCTCTAATGAACAGGCCTTGATTTTTCCAGTTGGGCTTTTAGATTCCCTGAGGACTTGACTTCAGACCTTGAAGGGCAGCAGCTGCCATTTGTCTTAAGACCGGAGTTGCCAAACACACAGACCATGTACTAATAGGACACATTTGTACAGCCTGAGTATATGGAACCCTGATAGACGCATAATGGTGATCATCTGTTGAGAGCTTGTAGCTGGCTAGGGTTAGAGTAACTCTTATCACCCTTATTGCAATCAAAACCTCTGTATTGATTAGTCAGATAGCTTGACTTGTTATGTTGATGCCATGTTAAAGCCTTCATAGATGATTTTTGATAAATTTTGATAAATTCAAACCTGTTTGATAAGTTTTCCCCTGACAAAATCTTCTGAGTTTTGGGATAGTAGTAAATATTTTTGCAAGCTCTTTCTCTTCTGTGTAACTGTCAAGATTCAGCAACAGTGATGTTCTTATCTATGGAAAAGAGCATGAATATAATTACTGAAATTATTTTTGTCTCAATTACAGATACATCTTTCATTATTGTTTTTTTCCCCACTTTTATTTGGGCATCCACGTGTGATGGTATATATACTAAACAAGGTTGTCTCCAAATATGTTTTCTTGTTGCTCTTGCATTTGAAATGTGTTACATCCTTGCAAAATTTTGCTGTTTTGTACGCTACTTAATGTGTGTTAACTTGATATTAAAATGTTGCGTAGGGTTTATGGATACAATTTTTCATAATTACATGTTTTTCATTTTTTAATGGAGATTTGTAGATTAAAATATTTTAAGCAAACTCTCTGCAAGTTATATATTTGCAGATATTCTGCTTAACATGCAGTCTACGTTTTTTTTAATTATGAAGAACCCAGCTGAGATATAATCTACTTTTCACTATATGTTCTTTATTGCTGAGTTCATTCAAGCCTGTAGTGGATGTGGTGCTGAGAGAGTGGTGACACCAAGTGCAAACACTGCTGAAAAGTTCTTGATAGTTTACTTTAGGCACTTAAAGATTAGTATATCTCTCTATGAACAAGTTTTTCATGCAGATTTGACCTTTAGTCTAGGATATAATATGTCTCTTAGTCATATGTTAACACATTTTCCCACCCTGTTCCTTAGTGCTCCATTCATATTTGTCAGTACTGAAGTCATCCTTTTCATTTGTTTCATAATCAAAATAAATTATTAAAAATTCACCAGCTTTGTGGGAAGCATGGATTAAGAAAGAATTCGCTATTTGTGTTTTCTTGCTTATGAGTGTGCATTTCAAACATTAGATACAATTCTTAATTGTGCAATATGTTAATCTTGTCAAAAGATTTTTTTTAAAAGTTTGAGAAATTATGTAAAGGGTATGCATATATGTGTGTGTGTATATATAAACATATATAAGACAAGACTTGCAAATAACAGTAGTAGTACCATTTGCTCATTGAAAATAGAGCAGTTTTCATCTATTGGAATTTTTTTGAATGTTCTGCTCAAGGTGCATATTTATTTGTTTAGCAATCAGACCAGTTGATGGATTGGGCTCACAAGTGTTTTTATATAGCTTGAAGAATGTATATTGTTGGTTAATTGTTTGAAATATGGTTATATTTCTTTCTTAGAAGTGTACAGGTGAGGAGGGATATGTACATTTGCTGTGTACATGCAAACACTAAATTGCAAACCAACAAAATATTTGTCAACAAAGTTTTCTTGTCATCTATTTGAGTGATTAGAATTTTGAAATGGCTATACTGAGTTAGGTAAGGGGTCCCATTTGCTTACTATTGTATCTCTAACTATGGACACAAAGAGATGCTCAAGAAGAATAAAAAAGGGCAAGCACGTATGACACTCCTTCAGGAGTATTCTTCCTCCTCCAACTATTTTCAACTCAGGGTATTTTCTGAATTGGATATAATTTCTGTGTATTTACTAAATATCAGTGAATTTTCCTTGTATGCACTTGTGCAGTCTCCTCTTGATCCCACTGAACATTTAGGCAGCACAGCATCCTTTGGTGACAGGTACCACTGGTCTGTAATGCACTGTGTAAAGCACTTCCTCCATTTCTTTGTTCTGAAGCTGGCTCCTACTAGCTGCTGCTTGTAGAAAAGGCTTTTAGGCAGGCCTGTCTGGGTAAATAATGAGAAGGACTTGGGGATTCTGGTGGACGAAAAGCTCGACATGAGCAAGCAGTGTGCACTTGCCCAGAAGGCCCAACTGCATCCTGGGCTGTATCAACAGAGGTATGACCGGCAGGCCAAGGGAGGGGATTGTCCCCCTCTGCTCTGCCCTTGTAGGCCTCACCTGGAGTACTGAGTCCAGGTCTGGGGCCACCAGCACAAGAAGGATGTGGATCTGTTGGAGTGGGTCCAGAGGAGGGCCACAAGGATGATCAGAGGGCTGGAGCACCTCTCCTATGAAGAAAGGCTAAGAGAGCTGGGGACGTTCAGCCTAGTGAAGAGAAGGCTCCAAGGAGATCTCACTGCGGCCTTAAAGTGAGCTTATAAAAAAAAAGATGGAGAGTGACATTTTACACAGGCAGATAGTGATAGGACAAGGGGATATTATTTTAAACTAAAAGAGGGGAGATGTAGACTAGATGTTACGAGGAAATTCTTTACTCAGAGGGGTGGTGAGGCACTGGAACAGGTTGCCCAGTGAAGCTGTGGATGCCCCAGCCCTGGAGGTTTTCAAGGCCAGGCTGGACGAGGCCCTGAGCAACTTGATCAAGGGGGAGGCATCCCTGCCCATGGCAGGGGGTTGGAACTAGGTGATCTTTAAGGTCCCTTCCAACCCAACAACCCAAGCCATTCTATGATTATTTAGGATTAATTAAACAAAAGAACAAACAACAACAAACAAACACTGTTAAACATTAAAAAAAAAAAACTGACTCAAATGAGTCAACAATAGGTCATAATATAAACCTTGGGGGAGATTATTAGTTTCTGAAAGGGTGGTTTTAAGACTAGTACTGTTTAATGTTTTCATTTAATGATCCTTGTGCACTCAGTAAGAAAGTGTTAATGAAACTTGTTGATGATATAAAATCGGTGCTATAGAGAACTGGGATGTAGTTTTGCTTATGGCAGAGTTGTGCAGTAGCTACAGGAAATGTAATATGTTATTCCATGTAGAATTATAATTCAGATGAGGCTTGAAACACCATTTCAGGAAAGGATATAGTACTTGCATTTTATCTAGAGTACTTATGGAAGTGTTTACAGATTCCATTAAGGAAGTAGGTGAAACAATAATGAGCTAAGAAATTTCCACGTCAGACATAGTATTTGAATAAAATGTGATTTCTTATTTGTGTCCTTGTTTTGGTTGTTTTTCATTGTAGCTATTTGTGATAGTGTTCAGTGCTTCTAGGTTTTTTTTCCTGCTTCACTATTCTCAGTGTACAGTGACCAAAAGCATTAAAAGTGGATTATGTCTCTCAGTTACTAAACATTTATAGCCATAGGAAATGATGGTCAATTAAGTACAGCTTAGAACAGGTATGAAATTATTGACTTTGTTGATCTTCCCTTACAGTCCTTCCTTAGGAAAGTGCTGAAATGTGTTTTGTAGTTATTTAGTTGCATTAGTGGTTGAGTTTGAGGCTTTTAACGTGTTTTTTCCCTAATGCCTTTGGGAGATGGATAACTAAGATGTTGATATAATAATGCAATATGCATACTGAGTGTAATTGTTTGAGAGAGAACATATACTGTGGGGAAATATTGAAGGGATCATGAAAGATGATGACCATTAGTCTTTTCTTTCAGCTATTAAAACTAGCTTTAGGGTGTGTTCAGCTGTGATTTATGAAATTGTTTAGACTAACACCGCCTTTGATGATGTCTGATGTGGAGAAAAATGCTGAAAAGTATCATGATAAATGCCCCTTCTTTTCACTTTTGGCAACCTCCATCTTCACCAATTAAATTTTCAAGTGTTCTAGTGGGTTCTGTTAAAGACCAGAGACATTACTAGCATAGAGCAACAGATGGATGATGTCATAAATAAAAAAAATATTTTGCTTTTCTTGAGCTTTCACACATTTAAGCTAACAGAATAATTTTAATTATCATCGTACAAAGCTAAATATTTACAACTTGATATTACATTAGAATAACCTGTTATGAGAATTAGTTGCATAGATTATTTTGTTTAGAATCCTAGCACCTAAAGGGCTTTTTACATAGGAATAAATAATTCTTAAAGCTATCCCAAACAGCTTACACAGTAGCCTGAAGTCATGTAGTGGTGATCATAAGAAGGTAGTAGGAGAGAACTGGAAGAATGATGGCGGGAGAAATATAAGTAAAATATATGTAGCAATTAGGACCAATGATGCTACTAGATGTAGCCTCGAAAAAGAAAACAACATATGTGATCATATGTAAATGGAACCTAGCTGACATTTAGAATGTTGCTTGCCTAGTAATGCATTTAAACTAGTTATATAAAAAGTAATGAAATACATTTATAATTCATGAAGAAAAATACATCACAAATTCCAATTGTTCTACTCTTAATTCTGACTACTTCAAAATTGTAATACAGTGTTGTAGCTTAAAAATGATAAAAGAACATGTTGGTCCTGGAACATTTCAAGCCTTGGAAGATCAGAGTTATCTCTGCCCTGCATTTTAAAACTGGAAATCTTTTTTTTGGGAGGAGGGGAGAGGATAGGGACTTAAATCATAAAGAAACAACATTTTTCTGTTGGTTTTTGTGTATATCTGATCAAACCTTCATGTCACTGACTGAGAGAGGTAATATAATTTTGCAAAACTGAGTAGCAAAAAACCTGCTCTGGTGATATACTAGCTATTAAATACTCCTATATTTAGAAATCTGAAATTGATTTGAAGAGGTATTTGCAGTTTCGGATTTTTTGCCAGTTTTGGAGTTGACAAGGTTTTTAAAAAGAATGATCATTAGGGTCATAATTTCTTACAACATATACTGAAAAATCAAGAAAGCTGATGTGGAACAGCATATGAGACTAAAGTATCTGTCTGCTACAGAAGCATTGCTTTCTGTTAGGTTAGAAGGAAATCAAACTTACTTAAAACAGCTAGAACTGACTTAAATGAAGAGTTTTATCTAGTCTGTTCTATCCAAATGCCTATATATTTTCTCCAAAATGTAAGGTTCACACATTTGCTACCCTAATTTTTTTGTATCTGTCAACTTGTTGCTGTTGAGTCTGGGATTAAAAATCTTTGTTGTGTTTTTGTTGACCAATTATGCTTTCTCATCAGCTTTCAAGGGGGGAAGCAAACCCCATTGGTAGATCATCTGAGTTGATTGTTTTTCAAAATGTCTTTTTTGGGGACCAGGCAAAACCTGCACCTACCCCTTCAGGACATGTGGAATTTTGCTGTAGTTCAGGGTTCTGTTGGATGTAAGAAATGTGCACTACCGGCCTCTCTGCCATTACAATTATTTCAGTGTGTTAAATTTTTTTGATATATACTGGGTGTTAATAATGCAATATTTGGTAAGCCAGATCTTTGGAGCAGAAGTGGCTGTATGATGTTAAGGTGAGATTATTATCAGTATATATGTAAATTAGTCTTTAAGCAATAAGAGAAATCTGTCTGAAGAATGAGCCTTACATTAATTTGAAATATTATGTTAGCATTACCAAGGCTCATTAAGGCAAAGAGCATCAGAGAACCAGAGAGAGTAAGTCTGGAATTAGTGCACAACATAGTGAATGAAAAAGATAGTCATTTGTGGGATGTTTTTGTATTTTCTTCTCCCCTCCACAAAATATGACTTTGAGTGAATGAGACTCTTTTGTTTCTTCTTGCTAGCAATGTTTCCTGCCTGATTAGCACACATTAACACTTTATATGTTTGTTGTTGATGGTGTAAGTTTTCAGAATTGAAAACAAAGTGCGTAACTTTGTGGCTCGGAATGTTTTTTTTTCTTGATCTTTTTATACAACTAGTTTTCATTTTTTCATTTATTTATTTATTTTTTCCTCCTAGGAATGGCAGAATTCAATACAAAAGAATGCTGGCCTTGCCTTTATAGAGCTTGTCAATGAAGGAAGGTAAGTCACAATATCTGATAGCAACTCTGCCTTAGCTTTTAGGAAGTTAAGTGGCTTGAAATGTTTCTAAAGAATTTTGCTTGTGCTTTTTTTTCCTATTTCCTTGAGTTTTACAAGCATGAATTCACATTCTTTAATACTACTGTTTAGTTCTAATACTAAATATGGGATTTTGCAGAATATGAATGCTCTTTGGTTTCATTAAATATATCACTTATCAGTGTCATGGATTTTCTTTCTTCCTGTCCTTGTGCACTGGTTAACATTGAAACTATAATTTGTATTCAGCTAATCTCTTGAGGAAGGGAATTGATATTTGGAAAGCATTATAGCTAGGAAGTGTAAGATAAGCCTTTGTCTCAAAAATTAGATTCCAGTTTTCTCATTTATTTTCTATCTACCTCATAAAATAGAAACGAAAAGGGTCTCTTTAAGGTATAAAAATTCTGTTAATATTACCAATTAGGTTTAATGTTCTGTCAATAACTATATATGTATATTAGTGGGACTTAAAGAAAATGACAGAGCAGGTGATGGGGCCATGCTCTTTAACTTGTAGTGAGTATTCAGAGCCATCAATATTTTCTTCATTAGGAATTGATTGCTGAGGCAGACTAAGAGCAATATTTACTTTTTCTGAAGGATTTTTTTAAGATGTCTTAATGAATTAGCTAAGGAGTATTATAAGAAACACCATTTTCTAAACCTAAATTCTGTTAGTGAGCAACTTAAGCTAGTAAGAATCCCAATAGAAAATCAATTTTACTGTATTAGGACTGCTACTGAGTAAAAAAACAGAATAATTTATCACATGAATTAAAATGCTCTATAAATATCTTTTTATCATTGTAGAACTAGGGGAAATGGCTATTTGAGATTTGTCTTTTAAAATGTATGGATCTTCTCAAGATACATAGAAGTAATGACCATTTTAAGGGTTGCATTTCAGTTTATGGTGAGGGAAACACTATTGTGAGGCAGAAAAAACATTTTGCTACTAGTCTTGATCCCAAGGGCCAAGGTAAAGTAACAAGGGTGTTCAGTTACAGTGTTAAGATCTAGCCTGTAGTTGTTTCCTATTATGTGAGGCTGACCTGTCCTGACCTTACTTATAAAGTACCTGCTATAAATTTGGCCCTTGATTAATGTTTTATTAGCATAGATAACGTAGAGATCCCACACACATGTAAACCACAATGTAAGTTTCATCTGGGTAAGATGATTATCATGAACAAATCAGTTACTGAGGTGTAAGTAGCAGTTACCTAGTAGCGTGCTTGTTCATGTCAAGCTTTCAGAGAGCATTCTATCAGTGAAGTGTTTGGAATTGGCTATTTTCTTTTAAAAACCTACAGTGCCCATCACAGACAAATGGAATCACTCCTCCACCTCCATAAACAACATCAATAACTTATAGTCTAGTCTTAGCAGAGTGGTTGTCTCAGGGACAAATGATTTCTTAAAGACTGAAAAGTGTGGTTTTGGTTAGCAGAAAATATCTAAGTAATTGTTACTTCATTTTTTTCATGACTCATATGAGAAGTTTTTTTTTTTTTTTTTTTTTTTTTAAGTGGGAACATAACTTTCATTATGGGGAAGAAGAGAGTGGATTCATTTCTTAAAAATGTCTTCTTTTATCTAGCTCCATTTTCCTCCATTGCTGTTTATAGGAGCCTTTAAAGTTATTGTCGAATTGGTCATTGCAGTACTTTGTGGCTTTTCAGCATTCACTAAAGTGAAACTATTATCCTTCTTACAACGTGAACTACATTCCAGAACTACTCTTTTCTTCTCTTTATGTTATTATGTCTGCATGTTATTTTTCTTGCACATATTCTAACACTTACACTAAAGCATTTAGGCTGTGTATTTTTATTGTTTTTGTTACTCTTCGATATATTTTCTCCATACCATTATAATCTTACGCACTCTAAAAGCTGAAACCTTATAATTGTAACTTAAAAATGGAAATAGCTGAAGGACTTTCAGACTTTTCGCTGGATAATTGTATAATAATAAATAAATTTTTGAATTGTCTCCTGTAAGTACTCAAAAGATGACAAGGTGGTTGTACAAAGGACAGAACTGGTTTCAGCAAGTAAGGATGTCTGTGGGGTACCATGACACATGGAGTGTTAGAATAAATAAAATTAAGGACCATAAGAGCTGCCTGGAATTTGTGGAATCACAACATTGTTATTGTCTGCTTTCTTGGTGGAAAAAGTCTTAGTCATCCTATAACCTTTGTAAAGCAGGGTTTTATTACCAATGTTCATTACTCGTTTTTGAACTAGTTTTAAAGACACCCAAGGATATTCCAGTTTGAAGTGTGTCCTCCTGCTTTTGTTTATCAGGCAAATAAGACAACTGAAAATATTTCTGGACTCAAAAGAGCTGTAGAAGAAGAGATCTAATTCTGTTCTTGTATTTTCCTTCAAATGTGTTTTTTGCTTTTATGTGAAAGGTATGAATGTAGCTCTCTCCTCTCACCAGTTGAAAGTTTTATGTTTAGACTTGCCATGTTTTGGCAAGGATTCCCTGGACAGAAATATGTGCAGAAAATCTGCCTTTGGGACTCATAAGATCTACAGTGTGTGTGCTGCATTCAGAATGTGCTGGGCTGAATTTCAGCATGTTCACAAGTAACTAAAGTGTAACATAGATAGTTGCTCCAAGGCTTTACAAATGCATCAGGCGCACTGTATGCGTATAGCAGAATTGATTTGTTTGTGCCCAGAGAAATTTTGGATCTTGAGAACTGAAAAAAATCTCTACACAGAACACTTGTATGTGAAGACACAGAACAGTAAACCTACCTAAATCTGAAATACACAACTGAAGTCTTTTGAACGCCAGGATGCAAGCATGGTAAAAATCTGTGCAGAAAAACAGAAAGGTACAGAATGTAAGTGAAAAGCAAAAGGAACAGGTATTGGAAAATAATCTTTCTGTGCATGGAAAGAAATACAGATTTCAAAACATTGCTACATTAAATAGTAATCTGTTTTTAATAAAAATGAATAAGCATTATTCCATAATACTATGTCTAGGAACACTGTTACTGTTCTTTGAAACCTTGTTAAAAAGGTGCCTGTACCCATTGCTTCCCTCTGTACTGAGCCATGTGTGCAGCAGAAGTGTAGATTGTCAAACATTTTCCTTAGCCTGTTGAACTTTTGTCAGTCTAGATTTCAGTCTTTGTGCTTGCCTTTCACCTTTGGGTCTTCCCTTTAGGGAGAGTCTGTTTTCGAACCTCAACCTAAGACCTTACAGATGAGAGAATTTGTTCACTGGAACCATCCTTTAGGTGTGATTGGTTCACTCTTGTAGCCAGTCCTCTGCTTTGGAGACTTCCAAGATGTCCAGACAGATTCTTTTTTTTTCACCCTGAAACTAATTATCTTTTCTACTTATGCAGGAGATGGTCAAGCTATTATTTCTGAACTGGAGAAAAAAAAAAAAAAAAGCCACTTCGTTTTACTTCCTTGGGTATACGAATGTCTCTTTTGTTAGACTCTTATTTCCTCTACTTGACTAGTTAGCAAACAACTCCTTTGCTCTGTGAAGGTTAAAACTCTCCTGTCGCTTTGATTCATTAGCACACTTAAGTGTGAAACATCTCTTATGCTAGACCTTATTTTCTGTATCAGTCAGTGCACTAACAAACGTACTTGTGCTTGAGACTAGGCATGACAGTTATTATCCCCTTTGGGGTGATAATGGGTTTGGCATGGCAGGGGTTGAGGGATCAGTCTCCTAAGCATGCTGCAGCAATTACTCTTTCAGATTTTCAGCTGAAGAGGCTCTTGGACATGATTAGCTTTAATTTTCGCAAGCGCAATTTTCTTGGTCATCCAAAGAATTAAGTGCTGTGTTCTACACACGTTTATACATCTGTAAATGAACATTCGGACAACATTTGCGTTAAAAAACCGTCACATAAAGTTTAACGTAAAGTTAACCTCATTAAATGAACAGAATATATGTATAATTTCCTCCCCTTTGCCATCCCCCTTTCAAATCCTTAACCAAACCAAAACAAACAAGACAAGATTCACAAGTACATCCAGGAGAAGCAGAACTAATGAAGCTTGTTTTTCTGTAGCTTTTTCGCATGGCTAGATTCTGGGCTGTCTAATGAGGAGTGAAATCTCAGAAAAATTCTCCATATCAGAAGATTCTTATCCGCTATTTGATTATTGGATTTTTTTTTTTTTCCTTCCAAGGGTACTTGCAAGGGTTTTTGTCCTCTGCTGGATATAAAGCTTGTATGTTTTGAGAAACTCCAACCTCCTATTAAAAAAAATTGGTTGGAATTATGCAAAGAATTTAAAAGTTACTGGGAGGAGGAAGAGGGCAGGCAGCATACAAACCTAATATCCTTAGAAAGTAAAAATTCTGCCAACCAACCAAAAAAAAGCCCCATACCTCTCCAGAAATAACCAGATATAACTGGTGGTATTCTCCCAAAACATGACATGTAGTAGTTTAAATCTGGAATGCTATAATCATCTGTGTTTCTATAGCATTTTTTTTTTATAGACGGAACTGTGCTATGAAAATTTCAACATCACCTGCTGTTCCTTCTCTTAAATTACAAATATTATGTTTTACTGGTCATAGATGCAAATATTTTTTTAATATTGAAATAGTTGGCAATCGAACTAGTTGGCCAATTACTGACACAACTTTCCTAACGGAAAACAGGGGACAGATGTAGGCTGCCCCATTGAATTGTCTTTCACTGGCAGTAGTGTGGTCACTCTCAAGGAATGAATGTTAGAGAATGTGTTGCCATAGGAGCAACTACTGTAATGGAAAATAGTTAGAAAAATACAGCTATTAATGAAAAAATGGATGATAACTGACACACTTATGCTTTGTGCATAATTGACCAAAAAAGGCTCAGGAAAAAATGATAGATGTAGTCATGTCCAAACTAGAATTGATTACTACCAGTCTGCTCCTCTTATTGCAGCCTCTCTGCCCTGAGCTTCTGATAACACAGAACCTGCACCTTAGTCTTGATTTGTAGGAGGAAAAAAAGTGTTTTCCACATTTCCTTGCTTTTTATTTTTAGCAACCCATTCTAGTTAAGTGGTAGGTTTTGTAAAAGGGATTTTCAGTGATTTATGTTCTGAGTTTTTATGCTATTGTTTTGGTTTCGTAGCAGAAGCAGCTTTGTTAATGTGTGAATTTGAACTACGGAAGATTATTAGGCTAGACGTTAAGTAACATTTTATATATGCTTAAAATTAGAAATTGTAGCCTGGACGTGTTTCAGAGATGGATAAGTGATTTGAGGTGGGGTTCTTGACACTACATGACTATTTTGTGCGTGTGTGTGCACTAAGATATTGTGTGACACACACAACCATTTTTAAAACAGTTTTTTATTTCACTGAGTTGTTTGATCATCTGTGCATGGATTTAAATTGCGTCTTTTTATGTAACTGGAAACATATGAGCTTTGCTGCAACTTAATGAGCAAGCAGAAGCTTTTTGGGGAAAACTGTTTCAATGATTAAAAATTAATGCAAGCTTTTATTATTGGAGATGCTAGTAATTGTGGACTGTATGTATGTGACAAAGGTAGGTTTTGCTTTGGGGAATATGTCATTAATTTGTTGGTTTTATAAAAAAAAAAAAAAAAAGCAAAATCATAAAACGCTTTTGAGTGCCTGGGAATTCTTAAATGTTTCTTTATGTAAAGTGTTTCAGTAACATCTGCTTTTAAAAAATAAATTGATATAACAGTAACAAGAAGGTATTTATACTGCACTCTGTGTGCATATGGGGGTTGTATTATTACTCTGATCTAAAATTTTCAGAAATCATCTGTCATACTACCAAGCAGAATGTGAACACAACCTCAGAATAATTTTCACTTGGTTCTTACATGTTCTGAGTGGCTTTCCTAGATAGAAAAAAATGGTATCGATGTGTCCCCTCCTAGCTGTCCTTTCTGAATGCTATTAAGGTTTATGCTATTGCATGTCCAAAACAGCTTTTTGGTGGCTCTGCACTGTTTGTTTTCTCAGATATTTTGAGGGGGATAAATGTGTTCAAACTGTGGACTTGTCTGCATTTTTTGATGATTGACCAGGGTATCTGTAAAGTATCTGTGCTCAATGAAGCAATTGTAAAACTTCCTTGCAGCAGTAATTCCAACACTTAACACATTGAGCAGTCAGATGGCATAAAAGGCAGTGTATCCATGTATATTGCATCTCCTTTTGAAGGAAAAGAATCTCTTATATACTAGGTTTATGAGGATTGCAAAGAGGAAAGCTTCTCCTTTATTCTCCATTATTCTCCTTTCTCAGCTATCTCCAAGTTCGCTGTTATGGTAGTATCTGGAACAATCGCAATCAGTCCCTGTAGTACTTTATGAGAGATTTATGCCTAAACAGCTGTTGTAAATGTCACCTATAAAGCTTTTGCTGTATTTTGACTAAAACTGATAATTGTTGGACATTGGCAATACTAACCCGGGATTTATCCATCTCTTGCTTTCTTCTGTTACACATATTTTTGTGTTCAATTTTTTTACTCTTGCACTGTGTCCTTTTTGTTTGTTCTGAGAAGGTGGCTTTTTAATTGACCATCTAACCATTCAGCAGCCAGAAATCAGAGTAAAAAGATTTCTTGCTTTATCTCTCATAGTTTTCTCATCCAGTGTAACAATAAAAATCAGAATATCTCATCTGTTTGGCTGGAACTCCATCTCTCAGTGGTGTTAGCACTTCATTCCTGACCCAGCAAAGTATGCAAGTATATATTTAACTTCCCACATGGGATCTGTCCCATTGCTTGTTTTTACTGGGCTGTTCATCTTTTCAAAGTTCATCACATGATTAAATGCTTTAGTCCAGAAACAAAGTGCTCAGGCAAAGGAAGAAGAGTCTGTCTGAGACCTTGAATCTGGTGTGCACTGAAAGCAGAGGAGTAGGCCTGGTATTCAGTGTCATTACCCATAGGTATTATGATCATACTACTACAGAACATGCGTGTCCATCCACGCTCCAAAAACACCTCTTCTCATGTTAAAGATCAGAAAAATGGTGATTCAGTAACTTTTCTGTAAATAAAGCCAAAGCAAACAAGGCGGAGCGTAAATCACCACATTCAAGAGCATTTCAGTGCTTAATAACAGAAAAAAAATAGACGTGAGATAGTAGTATAAGAAGGGAAACATGGCCCATGGGTCTGCGTACAGAGATTATGAAACATAAGAAGGAAATTACTAGACTTCAGTTTTTCCTTTCAGCTTGGGTGTGCATACTATACTAGAGATGACAAGAAATTCAATTAATTTGTTTAATCAAAGAAATCAAAAGATGTCCTTTTGGTGTGGAAAAAAAAAAGAGAAGATTTGGATAGGCTTTTTATTTAGCAGAAAGATAACTAATGTAGTCTATTTGTTGGAAGAAAAAAACAGGAGGGAAGCATACGTAAAATAATAGGTTATTATTATTTTTAATATTGACAGTGTTTACCTTGTTACAAAACTTATAGGGGAAAGATGTGTAAAATCTCTTCAAATCTTAGAAAATAAAATAAAACATGGACATGTTTCTGAAAGCTATGCTGTAGCTCAACCAGAAGGTACAGACTTGATGGAGAAATGAAATTATTTAGCGGAAAACATGCATGGTCAATTTTGTGTAGAAGCCCAGAATAGATACCAGAAAGGGCTGTTATGACCCTTTAAATTCATGAAATGTACTTACTGTATTAATAAAGAAAATCAAATTTTTCTAAGTTTATTGTTTCTTCTTTAGAAGAAAGCATTTGTCTCATAACGTTACCCGATATAGTTAATACAGTTTATAGCCACTCACATATGTACAAAACATGTTTTATGTAGTTTGGAGTTGAACTAATACTTTTGCAAGACTGAGATTTTTGTCCTTGCCTCAGTAGTTGTCTACTCAGTTGGAAAAAGTTGTTCCTATTGCAAGCAGTGGGCTGCACTTTGCAAATTTCTGTTCAATGTTTTGTTTGCCTCAAATGAAAAAGCTGCAGCAGCCAAAGTTCTCAAAATTTCTGTTTAGAAATAGGTGATTAAAACTTTGTTTTACACAGAGGTGTGCTCTTTTATAGAGATGCTGAGAGCTTGTGTTTGCCTTTATTTTTTAATGATGGCTATTAGCTCCTCTGTTATATCATGCCACCATTACATTTATGTATAGGTAGATACTGCATTGGCTAAGTTCAACCCTAGAGGTAAAGTCAAAACAGAAATCTGAGTGGCGTGCTATGTGTGTGGATGCTGTTCTCAATAAAATCCAAACTGACCTAGATAGTGATACAACTTGAAGTATTACTAAAATTATATAAACTTTATTAGAAGAACGTCCATCTAAGAATGTGCAGCATTTGGAAAAGGTGGCTGAAAAGGAAGATCACAATTTTAAGTTCTTAATATAAATAATGAACACAGTTGCGTACGGTATAAGCCAGTGAATTATTTCATATATACTTAATTTGTATTAATAAAAAAACTTTATCCTCACCTCCTGATAACCTTTACTTGCTGAATTTGACAATTTGTTATGAGGGAAGTTGCATAGTAACTGATAGCTAATAATATGAAGCTGTTACTTTTTTTGAGAACAGCTTGAAATTACCAGTAGGTGCTTATGCTAAAGCTTGGACTATTCTGTAGTTCTTAGCCTTAAGAATTTTTGGCTGCCAAAATGAGAAGTTCAGCTAGGATGTATCTGAAAAGTCACATATATTTCATCTAGCTGTGCTAGCCCAGTATGGAATATCATGGAGAAGATGGGGAATTTGTGTGGGATCAGTAAGGAGAGGTGACAAAGGTGATGACTGATCACCTGGGAGACCAGGCTTCTCTTCTGATGCACAAAACCTATTTGTTTTGTACTGGGTACACTTCTAGTCTGTTTTGAGAATGTTGTTCCTCTGTGAGGGAATGTAGTTTTTTGCTTTGTTTGGAACAAGTCCATCATTTCTGCAAATGCATAGTAAGTGCCACTGTACAGTCATGTACTGGGCTGCTTACTGGTTACATTTAGTAGGTAAAAAGGAAAATCTGTTTAGAAAATAGGTAAAGCAATTATTACAGAGTATACTTTCTTGAACAGATTGAGGTGGGCCTTTTGGAGGATGACTAGTATTTTTCCAAGTCTGATCAAGTTAGCAGAAAGAATTCGTATTGACATAATAACAGTAATGGGATGCTGTCCAACTAAGTTGGATGTAAATCATTAAATACATCAGTATGATCTCCATATCTTTAGACAGTTCTTTGCTTAATAAAAAATGTTTATTTAAATAGTTATGTGATAGATTTGAATGTGCTACTCTGGATCTTGGGGGAAAGGGAAGTCGTGCTTGGAATCTGCCCCAATGTGATTACATTGGTTATGCAAAGTTCCTTGTCACTGGTTTATTAAAAGGGTTTTATTTTTAGTTGAACATTACTGTAAATTATTAGAGATGGGGGGGTGGGGTTTCTTTTTTCGGTTTATCAACAATGCCTTCTTAACTAGTTTATTTTTGCAATTTTTTTTAAAGTCATGAAAAGTTATGAAATTGAGGTTACATCACTGCAGCAATGTCGGTTCTGCAAGTTTTTGAAAGTAAAAGCTTGTTACAGTTCATGCAGATAAACTAGCCAAATTGTAGGTTAGTTGGTCAACAGCTACTTCCATTCCAAAAGTGACTATTAAAAAAAGAAAAAAAAAAAAACAGAAAAAATGAGAAAAAATAAAATAGTTCTAAAACAGTTGCTTCTGCACAAGCCTCCTCAAACAGAAGATGAAGTCATGCCTCAGATGATGAATTGCGCCTATTTCTTTTTTCAAGACTTTGTGCACGATCCAGTGACTTAACTGGTTCGTGATCACATGGTCCGTCTCATTTAGCTCCTATGCTGCAGTTTTCCTGGCCTTGTAGTCTGAGGAGCAGTGAACAAAGAACTTTTCATCTTCAGGTGTTTTTCTGACTCTAGATTTCTTTTTATTGGAGTAGGTTTGTGACCTGCAAGCCTACTGCAAGTGAAGAATCATGAATAGGGTAGGAAAAGAGACAGCAGAGCATTAATGATCATACTATCAAACATTTATATAGAGACAGATGGAGCCTTAGCTCAGATAAATAATAAGTTCTGGGTAATAAAATTGACATTGCATGCATTAGAAGTCATCCTGCATAATAAAGCCTGTGTTTCTAAAGAAAGGGTCTCGATAGACTCTGAACTTGTTGAAATGTATTTTAGTTTACATGTGCAAGGCAAACAAGTGATTTTATGTTTTGCTACTCTTTTCTACATTAGCAATTGAAGGCCTTTAATAAAAAAGTTAGAATACCAGGTATTTTGAAAAACTAACCAGTAGTAATGGATTTGTCTGGTTTATCTTTTAGTGATCCTATGGAAATGTGCACCTTCTAAAACAGTGTAGCTCCTGTATAGCCAGTTTTAACTTTATGAATCCCAATGTAACTAATTAAAAAGGAAATGTTTTTAGTAAAAATATATGCACTCACAGAATAATTGGGTTGTAATTCAATCTGTCAGCTCTGCTGCCATTCATAAACTCAAGGTTTATGAAGGCCTCAGAAATCTCAGATTGAATTACAGCTTTGTTCTTTGCATAGCCTGAAACAATGTATATTTCAGCATTTTATTTGTGAGACTTAGCATGTTTTATAATCCTCAAAATATTACTTAAATGTATACTTAACATAAAATTCCACTTTTGCATTTGGAGAAAAAACTATACTGCAGTGCAATTCACAATTTTTTTTTATTTGGACTTTACATCGGTTACATTAGGGCTTTCATTCTGAATGTTTATATGCATAAACTACTTACTGTTCTTTAGCATGTGTTGTGTGTATGTGAAAGATTTTCTTACATATCTAGATTTCAAGTAAAACAAATGACTCTTTATGGTGTTTACATTTGGTTTAATTCTTAGCTTGGCTTACTATTGAAATACAATTCTGCCAATTGCCAGAAAGTTACCATTCAACCGTATTTATAACATTTATAAATTTATATTTATAACAACAGAGCTCAAAATATTTGTATACATACCATATTTACATATTTTTGTTTCAGGACTTCATTCTCTTAAGGTATTTCTTGAATATTTTCTGTCCACAGGTTGCTGAGTCAAACTATGAAGGACCATTTGGTCAGAGTGGCTAACGAAGCAGAATTTATCTTGAGCAGACAGAGAGCAGAGGATATTAACCGGCATGCTGAATTTGAGGTAAGAAATGAATTTTTTTTTTTAATATTAATAAAACACTAAAGAACAAAACACCATAACAAACCCACTGTGTCTCTGGATTCCAATGTGTGATATGGGTTTTTCAGGCATGGGAGATTCCATCGTAAAAGGTGCTTAGCAGTCCTGGGGAGTTTTGATAGTTTGCCACTAACTGTGATGGAAAAACAGGCTGTGCAGAGCAACTAAGAATCTGCAGTTCATAGTTTGTGGAGGAAGAAATTGTATCATACCAATGCTCTTCTTTTCCTTGAAGCAAATATTACTGTATGTGTTAAAGCTGCTTAGAATCACGGTCAAGATACAACTCTGGAGACGAAAAAAAAAAAAAAAAACCTTAATGAAGATAAATGATAACAGCCTGTTAAGTGCAAAAAAAAACCAAACAACTTTTTATATAGTTTGTTTGCTATTTCACTTAATCCATTTCTAAAACCATTTTACTTATGTTTTACGTGCTTCAATGTAGTGGTTTTTTTTTTTTTTTTTTTGGTATTTTTATCCCACCTAAGGGATTCTAAAGTGAAATATAGGTCTTTGCCTTTATAGACTTGTAATAAAAATACAAACCTTTTTTCTGAATCACTTTATCCATACCTCCAATTTTGGATCTTAGTAACTTCATGTAGCTCCTTTCTGTGTGTTTTAATTATTGGATTGTTTTAATGAAAATGAAGTTAAATTGCACTAAATTTACTAATAATCTGCTTAAAAAGTACTTAGTCTTTCTTCTGACATGTGATACTACTTGTGGTTTTGTTTTTAAAATGAAGCATTAAGAGATTGAAGGCACATTTATGTTTAACTTATTTCTAAACTGTTTTTCTCTTAAATCTTTACTTGGAAAAAATACTCCCCAAAGATGAAAGCATATTTGTCTTAGACAGTGCTTATGTTCTAAAGGTCATCTGTGTTGGCCCCAGGATTCAAGCTGTGTGTTGTTTAATAACATATCTGCACTTCATCTAGACCTAGTTACCCCCTCCTGCAAACAGAGATGTTGTAAGATATCTACAGTACCATTTTGCAATGGTGAAATAGCAGGCATGTTTCATTTATTACATCAAGTGTTTGGCGACAGTCCTGTGGAGATGAAATGTGCATCTTTTTACTTCATTGCCTGATAATCATTGGAGTGGGACATGCTTGACATCTTTTGCTCTGGATTTATGCAGAAGCTCCATGCATGACATGGCATCATTGATTACATGAACAGCTCATTTTTTTCTTCAGATGCAAACCATACACAAAGGCGTGGGTATATGAGAGAAATTTGTGTGAAGTCTAGGGTTCTGTCATGCAAATACGAGCTATCAATGAATACAGTATTTCAGTGACAACTTCACTATTAGCCTTATTTCAGTTTTGAAACACCTTTTCATAATATCTGGAAGAAATTTACAGGGAGAGTCAACTTACATTTTTAATATAGCTCTGAGTTTTGCTGTGATTTAACTCTCTAGGATAAGAGTTGGCTGATAATTTTTAAGTTGGTGCTGTTTTGAATCTGTGCTATCTCAATATGATGGCTCGAGGGGTTTAGCTCATCAGGTTGAACTTAAACAGAAACTACTGTACTAAAATAGCAGCAGTCTGTTTATTGAGTTTAGTTTTGTTACCGTGTTGGAAAAAAGCAGATCTAGCATCACTTCTGCAGATGTATAAAAATCAGGATATGCAATATTTGATTATACCAAATGCTTCAATAACAAATCTGCAGTCACATGAAGTTAGCATTATTAAGGTCTGTGGCAGACTTCACTCAGTATTATGGTGGTGTATGGATTGTTTTTCTTGTGTGTGTGTGTGTGTGTGTGTGTGTGTGTGTGTGTGTGAGAGGGAGAACTGTTAGTTTCATTCATTAGAATTTGCAGATATCAGCAATCAAATTCCTACATACCATATTGTATCCATGGATTGGTCTATTTTTCATGCTTCCTATGTAGTGTGCTTGGCTTGTTGTAACACAGTGGTACTTTCTAGCCATGGTGTTCTTCATAGCCTTTTTAAAATGGTGCTCAGGGCTCTAGAATACCTTCTCTTCTTCTATCATGTGCCCAGGAATAGGCACTGTCACTTGACTTAATTGGAACCATTCCATCACTTAATGGGAACAGCTCTGTGCTGTGTTGGGCTGCAGGCATGCCTTATAATGTAGTTGGTAGGTATGTTTCCATTGTATGAACGGGTGTTGATACCTGTCTTTTGGTTCCAACCGTCATGTCATGACAGACTTACAGGCATGTGAAAGGAAGGACTTGCAAGTAAGAGAAAAAGGGCTTTCAAACCAATTTATACAGCCTTTGATCTGGTTCATTTCTGCCATTTGAGGACATGTAAGGAAGGTGAGCCCTAAGCTAAAGACTGTTTTGGCTAGCATGACTGATGTGGTTTTGTCATTTGCATGCACCCCCTTCCTTGATTTGCTGCATCTTCTATCTGTTCTTGTCAAATGAATTCCTATTGGAGTGAAGGTGGTATTCTTCTGGTCATGAGGAAGACTGTCCTTGGACAGTCTGTTAAATGCAATATCCCCTCTGCCATGGCATATATCTAGAAAGCAGCAGTTGTACAAGGAAGCAGATAGGTCACACTTTTGTAAATACTGTCTTGTTGTATAGAGACCTGTGGGTCAGAGACTTCCTTAACCAGAGGTCAAATCTTTAATAAGTAGCACTGTGATTTTTCTGCTGTGAATTTTTCCAATTCCTTTTTAAATTCAATGTAAATATTTTGTACCATTTTCATCCTAAGGTAAGGAATTTCCCTGCTCTCATAGTTGAAGAAAGTGAGCAGATCCTGTGTACAACAAAAAGATTAAACATTTTCTTGGGAAATAATGTGATCCTATAACACTTAGCCCTGGAGAATGGTATATACAAATGCATTTTTATTTGCATTTTAAAACACTTTGTGATTTTGGTAATTACTAGTTGGAAAGCTGCCACTTGTTTAAAAAATTGCTTGGGACAAGCATGGGTGGTTCAGATCAGAGCAAGCTTTGCCACCTGTGCTATGGGGAGAAAAGAGATGAGGCTGGTTCACTGAGGGATAAAGATACAGAGACAGCTGAGAAATGTGTCAAGAACTGTTAGCCATTTTTTTCATTTTTATTCATTTCTAAAAGTCATGACGAAGATGAGCCTTGCAATATGTATATCGGATTTTAGACAGGTTTGCACCATGGTGATAGAGCAGCCTAGTCTTATAAAATTTAATTTAGAGTATTCTTTTCACTCTTTTTGTTTTTGTTTCCTTCCTTTTTTGGAAGGCAAGGGCAGTTTTAAAATGAAAGACAAAATATCCTGTCACCATTGAAAACTTTGAAGTCTGGTATTAGGGGCCTCCGGAGGCAGGAGAAAGAAAACAGAAATTCAGACAAGCTTCATATCAAAATTGTGTAGTTATATGTTATTATATAGTATTGTGGTTCTAAGTTATAGAATATTTGTTATAACTGGGTAAGGATGATCATTGTAGAAGGAATGAAAAAACTAGGAAAATAAGAAATATTATTTCCTCAAAGGAGAGGCACTTCTTTAGCTGAACAAGTCCACTTTGGAAATGTGATGCAACAAAGTATGTCATGTGACATTTTAGAAGTTGCACAGGGTTGAGAGGGGATGTTTTCTTTCCAAAAATGCATGGAGAAGTGTTCACTGATGAATTCTTTCAGAGCCAAGAGGAGAGAAGCAGCAGCAAATGTGGCATGTTCACTTTGCCACATGAGATCTGATTGGGCCTTTCTTCACTGTGTTTCCATGTGGGGGGACCAGAACCTTGACAGAAAAGTGTCTATGCCCTTTCCATAAAGTAGGATGACCAAAGGCACCAGAAGAGTCTCTAAAGCAAGGGTGTGTTTTTTTTTTTTTTCTTTTTGCACACTGTTCCAGTTTGTGCTGTCACTTTAGATGTAGAGGAAACTCTGAGTGCCTGGGGGAGATAGATTTAAACTGAAGGGATTTGAAAAGAAATCTTTCCTCCCTATGTCTTTTCAAGGCAAATCTTTCTTTCTAAGGAACTTAGTGTCTTGAGCAGCAGCAAAATCTGTACATCTACTTCTGTCTCTGGTGGCAAGATGAGCATCTGTCATCTTGGCTTGGCTATTTTTCTGTTCCTTCCTTTTGTCAGAAGTCTGTCTCCATTTGCATTGCAGACCACCTTGATCTACATGTCTCCTTTGCCTCTGCAGTCCTCCACTCCAGAAACTTCTTCAAACAGGAGATGCTTAGCTTCTCTCAAGGAAGATGCAATCTCCTGCCCTCTCTGGAGGCCTCTACCTTACGACTCAGCAGTCTGGACAAAGACAAAAAAGTCTCTGTCTTGAGAGTCTGGTCATGCATTTTTTTAGCAGGAGATAATATAAGCACCATAGTGAATTGTGAGCAAACCAGTTATGCTATCTTTCTTCTAAGCTAAAAGCTTAGAAGCTGTTGCAAAAAAGACAGAAAATAGACAGTATTTTGGAAGTGAAGGATTGGTTGTGAGAGGGTCTTCTATGGTTGAATACAGTCAAAGGTCAATCTTATTTGCTGTTTTTTCTGATCCTTTCTTCACTTATATTTTCACTGTTACCTCTTTAAGTAGTTACATCTATGAATGTAGACATATGGGGAGGCCACAGAGGGAACTGAGATACTTACCAATTTTACAATACCATTAAACCTCAAACAAGCCTGGAGAAGAAATATTACACACGTTTTTCTAGTGAGGTGGCAGTGAAGCACACATTTTTACAGTGAATGTGGAAATGTGAGCATCGCTAATGTAACTTTTAGCCTTGTAACACTTAAAACCTTAAGTTTTGCCGAGTCTCTGGGATTTCTATGTACAGGTCTCTCAGGCATTTATAAAAATCTCACCCTGAGTTTTTGTAGAGCTGAAAGTCCTGAAGAGGAACCTCTTTATGCCTGAATTCTAACTACTAATTTAATGTTACCACCTAGCCTGCTTCTATAAATGACCTTGAAAAATCTGGCGATTTGCACTGTCTTAGATTATATGTGCAGACTGCTGCAGAGTTGGGCCTACGAGAATAATTGGATTTGGTGTGAGGAGGGGGAGGGAATTTTGTGCTGTAATTGACTTTATTTTATTATTTATGACAAGAGCGCCCATTGCCTTGGATATGCATCCTGTCTAATATAAATCTCTTCATGTATTTGTATGTGAATATACATATTTATAGAATTTTAAATATGTAAACTGGCAAGTGTTTTAGGTCTGGCATGTTCAAGCATCATAAAGTTTCATCCTTCTGATAGAGGTTTAATTTGCTATTGGATAGTACTACTGAAGTCTGACCAAAACCTGTGATGCCACATCTCAGTGCTTGTGTGTTTCTGATGAGTGTTCTTCCAGCCAGGCTTTTTTTTTCCCCTGAAAGGTTCACATGAAGAAATTGGAAAATTGAGGAAAAAGTTACTATACTGAAGTATTCATAGTGCTACAAATCATGTTTGTGTGTATAGAGGAGCATTGAATAGTGCAACACAATAATTTTCTGAAAATTTTCTAAAACTGACATGGATTCTTCACTCTGAGTCTGTGAGGAACAGTGACCACTTTGGTCATTTCTTGCAGTAAAATTTAACTGCTTCCATAATTTATGAACTAACCTACCTCCTCAAAGTGTCATTTTTAAATATTGTTTGCCATTGTCATTCTCTGGGCTTTTTAGTTTTACTTTTTCAAATTTTCATCATACATAGAAATAAAGAGTGTTGGGATTCTCGTTATTGGCCATTTCAGTTGATTAACTGAGAATCTCACATGACTTTCCCTTTGCATTTGTTATAAATCATGCTAGGCAGCTAACTTCTCTGCATGATTTCTCTTCAATAATTAAATCTAGCATTTCCAGCTGCTGTAAAATTTGTTGCCCTTTTCTGTTCGGTTATGTTTTTTCATGCGGAAGAGTTAGACTTCCTCATAGTTTTAATTCTTATTCAGTATCAATTTATAGGCCATGGTTTAGCTGTAATAAACTGAATGTTTTACTTTATGGCTCATGCTGAGAAAAGAATCTCAATGTTAATAGAAGTATTGCCGTGGCAGAGGTAAGAGGCGAGGCTAGGCAAGCATTCTGCTAGTGACTTGGTTGTAGTTGTAGCTGGATTGTTTTTTGTTTGTTTGTTCGTTTGTTCTTTTCCTTGGCAGAAAACAAAATTCAGTGGTTCAGTTGATTGATCATCTTGTGTATTCTGCACCTTTTCCCCTTTGGTGTACTAAGCATTAAATGTTAGACAACGTTATTTTGTGTCAGAGGAAGTAACTAGGAAGAACTATTGCAAATCAGTTGTGGCAGAACATCCGTAAGTCAAAGAGAACGTTTGAGAGCCCTTGAAAGAATTATGAAAAGGTATTTGGTGTCTTTGTAATTTCTGTAGATGATAGTTACTTCTATATTTAACAAGCAGTTACTGTGGGAAAGAAAGTTTTAAGCCTTGACTGCGTCCCTATTCTCCATATAATTTTCCAGTGTTTTTAATAAAGGCTGTTTTGTTACAGAGCTCATGCATGAAATAATGTTTTCGTGACTCTTGCAATGTTGTTTTATATGAAGTGCTATTCAACACGCTTAAAGGCAATGACCTTGTTTATTAGGAAAAAAATATTTTAGAATGCTTTCAGTTGGTATTCTGTCTCATAGGGTGGGTTATCAGCAATGAATCTTTACAGAACTTATGAAGATAATGGACAGTGCAAGTTGTAGGCTTCCTGTAGTAATGTAACCAAAAGCTATAGTCCTTTGTGTTGCCACACTTCATTTTTGCAGTCTTATGCAAGTCAGATGTACCCTTTACGGGTACAGCTTCACACATTTTTTTATGTATGGGCTTAACTATCTCAAATTTATATTTTTAAATAACTGCTACACTTGCATTGGGTAGGTTAGGCATTATACCACCATCTGTCGGTAGAAGGAAGAAATTTTTTTCTTTGATTTCTAAACATATTTTTTAAGCTATTATAAAAACCGAAAACTCTTCGGTGGTGCTGAGCATGGAAGATTTTTTTCTGCTGTGGAAGGATTAACCAGTTATGTGCTGCTGCAATATGTTGACAAGTCCCAAACTGGAAAATTAAATTTCTTATGTTACTGAGGTGGGAAATTTTTGGACTTTTTTGTATCATGAGTCAAAAGATACTGAAATGAGAAATTCACTTTCTGCTTGAACAATATAACATTTTCCCTCTGCTCTGGGAACTGTGGGGATAAAGTATAGCCTGATTATGAAAGAAAGAATGAAAATTTGTGGTTTCTCTTACACTGTGCTTTAATAAGCAATGGGAGGAGAAGGAACGAAAACTTGCACTGGAATGCACACATCTTTTTTGTTATATCACATTTAAATCGAAATACAATACAAACAATATGTCTAAGGGCTATCAGATATTTTTGTTTCTGAAGAAGCTTGAAATGGAAACTTCATTTTAGAACTGCTATCTCCTATAAACTTTTCTGATGAAACAAGAAGTGATGTTATCTTCATTACTATTTTTGGATATTTTTGGCAAATTATGTGACAAAGTATGAAAAGATATTACCAAATTTCTTTGAAAAATTGAACTTAATCATTATATTAATGCTTAAAATGAATGTTACAAATGTGCGAGTTATTTATTCAACTAAGCAAGAGAACTTCTATGGTTCATTCTTATGTTAGCACTTAACAGGCTGTTCAGTTTTTATAGGAATTGCAAAGTATTTATGTTTTGCTAGATGTTTTAAAAGAATAAATAGTAGAAAGTGTGTACGGAAACAAAAGAGTGGATAGAAGTAATTATTTAATAAAATATTGTTAATTTAACTGTTGTATCTACTCTTTTGAAAAAAGGAATTAAACTCAACAAAAATAATTCTTGGCCTTTTCAAATCTGTTGAATATAGAAATAAAATAGATTCATAACTACTTATTTCATATAATTTTCTGTTTTTGTTTTCCTGAAACAAGTGAAGTTTACTGCTTTGTAATCAATGCTTAGTGTTTAGCAGTATCATGTCAAGACTCTTCCACATTTTATAATCTACGCTGTTTCATTTACATATTCAACATAATTTGAAAAATATTCAGAAATGTCATGCGGTTATGAGTCTATTTCCTGTACATTGTTTTACAATACGAACTGTATGAGGTTTTAACTTTTTTATGGTCTTTTATGTATTTAATACACCTACTTATTTCTCACTTTCTGCTAATGATCAACTTTCCTTTGTTTTAAAATTTTTTTATCCGTTTGTGTGAGTACTGCTACAGCTGATTATTTTCACTAGAGATTATCACTGAGCTTAATTAATCTGTTCTCCTTGGCCCTGGAAAGCTTAAGAGAACATGATCCAGAAGACTTGTTGTTTAGAATTTGTAGGCTCTGGAAACCTTAAAACAAACAAACAAACAAAAAAAACCTCTGCCAGAAGGAGCCAGAGACTCGATTCCTGTAACCACTTATGTTTTACAATTTTGCCCTGCTAGTTTAATGGCTGAATTGAAGCAGAATAGACATGGAGACAATGGGGTAATTAGAAGAAGGGAGAGTAGTATTATATGCTTCTGCTGTGCTCTATCTTCTGCTAGATTGGCAACAGGCGTTCCTTTTGAACTTATCTTTTGCTGTGTCAGTGCATCTTAACTTTTTGTTGTTGTTTTTGTTTTTGTGAGATCCATAATCACAAGCCTGACAGGTCTTTTTAGTTATTGGCTAACTGGCTAGTTACCACATGAAATCTGGAATAACCATTACTGCATGCTTAAAAGACTCAAATAAGGTAACAGTGCTTTATTAGGAGTGGTTTCCATTTGTTGCTTTTGCTTTTTAATTACCAGTTTTGAGTAATACAGCTCAATTTCAAACTTGCTACTTAATAGTTTTGAAAGAATAACTCTCAAAGTAAAATTACACTCAATAAGAAAGAAGTGAGTAAAATATAATAATCTATACTGTGGAATATGTCTTCCACAGCAGTGACTTAATGAGCGACTTTTAAGAGGTGATATGTTAGGAAAACAACTACAGAATTATGAATGTCTGCTCTCATGTTAATACGTGCAGGATTTGTGTATGTAAGTTCCACTTATCACAGATAATTCTTTGTGAACGCTATCTTGTGATGGGAATTGCTCAAATCCTCAAATGAACATCTTACTATTAGAGCATTTTAGAGCCAGGGGTTCTGCCAGTTTTCTGCAATAGAAAATAATTTGGCCATAAACTTTGAGAGAGTTGAACTTCATTTCAAGTCAAAATCCAAAGTCATGATGTTAACACAATCTACTTGGAAATTCTGTCCCTTTTTTATTCATCTACATTAATAATGTTCCTCTTCTGTTTCACAGATGAACTGTATGATGAGACTCAAGTGTATCTGTGCTGGGTTAGGCCAAAAGTCCATCAAACTCAGTATCCTGTTTTTAACAGAGTTGAATAGTACATGCCTAGGGACAAGTGTAACAGTGCAATTATATAGGGATGCTTCCCTGATTGTACCCAGATGGCAAGGATCACACTTTGGACAAAGATTTGCTTGGATTTCACCTATTGTTTTATCTCCCAGTCACTGTATAAGCATTTTTTATGTTTGGTTCTTGTTCTCACTACCCTGAATTACTTAGAACTATCAGGAAAATTTGACTCCAGTCATGTCTAAATGTGTTTAATAACACAGTGGGATTTGACTGGTGATTTTCCTCCACTTTGAAGACTATTCTTTTTTTAAGCCTGTTTCCTATGTTTTAATTTTTTTTTTTATCCACGTAAGGGTTCCTTCCTACCCTACGACATCTTGACTTTCTTTAAACATCTTTTTGGCACTCAAACAGCGGACTTTGTGAACTGGATCTTTCTTGTCTGCATCCCCGGTGACTCATTCAAGGAAATCTAATGAAGCATGACTTCCCTTTACAATAGCCAAGAAGACTCTTGCCAATGTGTTTATTCCATTGTTTGCCTTTTTTTTTTTTTTTTTTTAAACACATCTACCAATTTGTCTTTTATAAATTTCAGAGTTATTGCCATGTAGTTCCCTGCTGTCCTCTGGAGTCCATTTGGCACATTTCATTCTTCTGGCACTGAGGCAATCTGCACAAGAACGCTGTAGCTAGGGGCTCAGCTGCTTTCATCCGCAAGTTCTTCTGGATCACCTGGGTGAACACTGTCTAGCAAATGACGGTTGGTCACTTGCTACTTGTCTTCTATAACTTCTCTACTAGTACTTCTCTGTGCTGGTCTTGTGTTCCAAGAGCTCTTTTTATCCTTTGGTCATCTATTACCTCTACAGATACCTTAGCAGGCTTAGTGTTCCTGATTTGTTTGAAAAATAATTTATTACTGCCGTTTATGCCTTTTTGCAAGTATTCCTCCATCTCTTTTGGCCTGCTTCATTCTGTTTTTAAACCTAACATGCCATAGTTGACATGTTTTTCTATTTTCCTTGTTTGAACAGGCTTCTTGAAGAATAACATTTTCTTACAGCCTTACTTTCTCTGCAGTTTAACTATTCCAGCTTTTTTTTGTCTTTTAAAAAGCCTTTTGATGGGAGGCATACGTTTCCTTTGAACCCCCTAATATTGTATCTTTTTATACAGGTTTTTGTGCTGTCTATAAAACATTTTCTATGTTTGGCTGCATCTTTTTATGCTCATGATGTAAAAGTTAAGCTAGCTAGCCAAGAAATTTCTTGCTTCAAATGAGATGTTCCCATCAGAAATGTTGTTGTTCTCACCTATTCATGAAAAATAAATCAGGTGTTTACCTTATTTATTATTCATGTACGGACTTTTATGGTAGCTTATGCCAGGCAGTGATTCTGAAATTCTTTGACTGAAGTAATAGACTCTGTATATAGAGTGTAAATTTCTAACATAGACTAAGCAAGTATCCTATTGTGCTTGATTGGAAAATTTCTTCTAAAATTTGTGTCCAAAGATAACTTGCATTATTTATGTCCTTATTATTTATTATTTACTTATGTACTTATTACTTATTTTTTCTTTTAGAACAATGTTAGGGGTTGTTCAACTTTCAAGAAAAAGCACTGGTGACAGTATACATCTCTCCCATGTGCTTTATCATAGATTGGTTTGATCTAAGTGAGAAAGATATTGTGTTAAAACAATTCTGATATTAGTACTGACAAGGTCACAGAGATTTTCAGGGTCTGAATGCGTGAAGGTGTTTTTTCTCACTATGCCAACTGATAGGTTGGACTTCTGTATTCTGTTCAACTGTAACCTTTATCTAATTTCTTGTTACTTATTCAGCATATATTTATTATATGACTATTATCTTTTAGCTTCAATACTCTTTTTTTCTGTAGCTGTTCTTATTTTTTAATCTATTGTTTAGCACATCTCACTTCATTTTCCTAGGCTAAATGAATTTTATTCCTTTAGTTTTTTTTTTCCTCTTCTAAAATGGTGTCCGCATATTCTAGATCATCCTAGTAGGTCTACTCTGTGTCTGTTCTTGGAAGATTAATTCCTACTGGAACATGGATGAGTAAGACTAATCATATTCAATTGAGCCTGTTATCCTATCTCGAACAGTGGATACTTAGGGAAGAGTTTATTAAAATGGCAAACATAGTAACATTTTCCCTGAATAGACTCTCACACTTCTCCAGTTCAGGGACTTCTGATTCTTGCTGTGCCAGAAATAATGGCCTTGTGCTCAGTGCCCCTGAAGGGTGTGTGTGTGTGTGTGTGTGTGTGTGTGTGTGTGTGTGTGTGTGTACACCTGTAATGTTGTCTGTACAGAGCATCCCTCTTGGATGTTGTCTGAGTAATACAACCCGCTGATGGTACTAGTGTGTGCTAGTTGTGGTGTGCAGATTCAGCAGACGTGTGGTATTCTGAATTAATCAGATTTTGCAGATTCACCAAGACTGCCAGTCCCTACCAGCCCTTAGGAAACTTTCAAATGCTACCTTCTCTGCAAGTGCAAGTATGCACTTGCCCTCTCTTTGGCCTGCTGTTTCTGGGTGACTCTCTCCATCCAATCTTGTAAGAAACCATAGAACTCATTCACAAAAACTCACTTAGAAAAGGGTCCTTTATACCACATAATTCAACAGAGTTCTCCTATCCCTCCTGAGTCTTTTTCTTCACAGTCTTGAAAAATCCTACTGTTACATCATTATTTCATCTATGGCAGTGATTCCAGTTCAGAAACCTTCCAAAATGTTTCTTAATTCTAATGTATTTTCTGATGGAAGACCCAAAACCGCACACAGCATGCCAGCTATGGACACATCAGGAATTTATACATACACACTGTTTTTAGTGTTGTTCTCTCTTCTTAGTGGTTCCTAATTTTTTATTTGATTCCTGCATGTTTGCTTATTATCCCATACCACGCTGATGTTTTCATAAAACAATCTTTCATGATACTGAAATCTCATTATGGCAAAAAGGAGAAGTGAAGATAAAGGTTAATTCAGAGCCCATCGTTTTATATCTAAAATCAGATTCTCTCCTAAATTTCTCTTATCTGCATTGAAGTTCCTGTATTGTTTTATTACTATGATGACTTGGTCTTCCAAGGTCCTTCTCCAGTTCCTCACAGCTCCTTCATGATTTACAACTCTGAATAACTTAGTATCAGCAACAAACTTTTGTCAGTTATTTATTATTCATTCATTCTTGAGATTTTTATTCAGTTGGATAGTTATTTTAATATATATGTTGAACAACCTGAAAACAGCACGAACTCATAGGAATTGTACAGCTGATTTTAAAGTTCGACCAGAACCTTAACCTTATTTTTTATCCTCCCTTTCTGGAAGTGGCTATTCTGATTCTTGTCATTTATCTTTCTTTTGCCTCCTTTATGTTTTGCTTTTCTGTTGTGATGTTGATCTAGATTAGTGATTATACCTTCCTAAAGGTTTAATGACTTTTTAAATCAAAGAAGTTTGCTCACATCATTGGAGATTTGCACTTACTGATGTTTTAAGAGCTTTGATGTGATAAAAAATGGGAGTATACATTTGTTGTTGTTGTTAGTAAAGTTAACATTGCATTGAAGGTAAAAATATAAATGTCAAAATCCTTCTGAAAAAAAAAAAAGCAAATTCAGCACGAGTTCTAGTTTTTATATACCTACAGGAACCTGAAAGTACTGTGACACTCTTCTTTGTTTCTGCTACAACAGAATGGTGAATCAAATAGTTTATAACAGCATTAAGTTCCAGATAGAACATTTTCAACCACTCTTTATAATTCCAGAATTACTGGAAGCATTTATGTCTTTTGGATTCTTCCATCAAGGCACAGGGAAGTGAATTATTGAAAAGATAAAAATAAATTTGTTTGCTTTCTGTCAGAGTTCATATCCACAGCCAACCTTGATAGAAGACCAGAATGATTTAGACAAGTTTGCTTTGGAGATTCATAACATATGCTTGCTGGACAGAATTGAGTTATCTCTGCTCTGGAGAGTAAGTTATTGTAGCAGGAGCTGACAGAGATGAAGATAACTGAGGGAAATTCAATTACCTTTTAGTGTTTTCCTTCTAATAGGATTCTTAATGTGAAAAAGATCCTTAGATGATGCGCCTATGTTGCTTTGTGAGATCTGCTTTGATACCTGCATCCAGAATAAAGTGAACTCTTCTTTTCAGGCCTTCGTTAAGCATGAAATATGCGTCTGCTTACTAAATGGGTGTTAACTTTTGATCCAATATATTGTCATTTGTAGCCCAGATATATTTGACAGTCTTTTGGCAGTAGCTTTGGATATTCTCTCAGATACAATTTCACTTGTTTGTAATATATATTTTTTTTTTTTGTGAGAAGCTTGTTTATAGCAGGAGTGACAATAGATGTCACAAAACTGTAAAATACTTTCACTATATTTTAGTTCAATTTCTGCATGTTTAGTTCTTTCCTTTTCTTGGCAAAAGCACTTGAGCTACAAATACTGCTTATGACTGACCTGAGTTCAGGCTGTTGGGCTGAAACCATCCCACTTGACTACAGCTGGATTTCATGTGAACCTCTGCAGTTCTGAATTTACTGTAGTAGAGTGGTGCATTCAGGTATTAGGATGTTACTATTCATGTTACTTGTAAAAATATCTATTTTTGATAATGGCTGATGGTTGAAATGAAAATTTAGAAGTGAATCTACGAAGTCATTTCATTCTGTAGCTGTATGAATCAAAATTTACTGCATACATGTTTGCATACCTGCAATGTGCTTTCTTTTACTGACCCACTTAAATACTGTATGTAGCTGAATGTAGTTGTGTATATCTTCCACTTTATTTTATTTTTAATACTCTGAACCTTATCAGATTTGGAAAACAAAGTTCACTTTTTATCTGGAAGATTTATTCCAACCGTTTATATTTCCATAAAAGAGAGAGTAAGTATCTTCATGTTAGATTTATTTGCAACCCCAGAACAGGTTTGGATGTGTCTAAAAGCCATAGCATACCTGACCTATGGAAGTTACTGACTCTTGTGTTGACCTATGGCTTCTTGACTATATAAGGTATAGATACGCTTGTTTTTAGCTTGTTTCTAAACAAATAGTAGTATACATGTGCTCATCTTGTAGTTAAAGCAGTCTCCTCGTTTACTTAGGCAAGACAAAGTTTGATTCATATAGGTTTATTTTTTGATGTTCATGAAGGTAGCTTATGAAAAACAACTTTGGTGGCAATGTGGGAAGTAATATATATATACATATGTATATATATATGTATATATGTGTGTGTATATATATATGTGTATATATATACATATATATATGTATATATGTGTATATATGTCATATTAAGATACCGAAACATTTCAACAAGCCCACCAGTAGACTCTGAAGGCATTTAAAATAAAGGTTTTCAATGTTACTTCTATTTCTTAGTCACATAGGTTATTTTTCTCTTTCATTTATTGTAATATTATTGAAGAGGAAGTTGTGCAAAATATCGCATCTAGTGTAATAGTTTATCCTGAATTGGTATTCCTTATTCCAATGAAAGTTTCATCCTTTTGTTGAGAATACTCTGTTCGGAATGCGAAATGTTGTTACTTTGCTGAAATAAATACCTCTGTGAGTGATGGTTGTAGAGACAGTAATTGTTTAAAGAAGGATTTTACAAATAAATTGTGAATAGATCTTTATCTTATGATACATGGTGCTTGAAGTCAGTCTGGGATCCAGTGGGGAACATGTTGGAAAATTGTGAAACACTGGTAGATGGTATTCCTGTTAATTTTTTATAACAGTAGCCTTTTATTTCTGAGTAGACCTAAACAGCTTTCCAGGAAAGGAAACAACACTACACTAATCAGAATTCTTAATAGGAACTGAAAGGTCTTTTCACGTTGCAAAACAGTGAGATAGAAGTGGCAGTTCAGCTTTTCATCTTAACTTTCCTTTATTAGCTTTTAAATGGGAATCACTATAATGGATTTTTGGAATCTTTCTTTCCCCTTCTTCTGATTCTTTTATAGAAATGTTTACAGAAAGAGTCCACCTACTGATTTTCCTCTTTCACCTTTTCAGGGAAAAAACTGAGCCAATCCCTTTGTAAAGAGATGGTCTTAGATTATGAAAAGGAAGCCCTGTCAGTTAAGCAGTCTTCAGATGATCACTGTGTTGGGGAAGATGCCAAGTGACTTATAGAGACCTGGATTTCACTGTTAATCTGAAGTCCTACAGGAGGTGTCAGAGTCAATCCTTAATGAGTCTTACTGTTTGGAAAAACAAATTGTCCTTGCTATTCTGTTTCACACAAGGGACAAGATGGGTTTCCTGATACTTTCCTCACCATTCCTTCTTCTCCTTCCCACCTTTTTTCCTGCTTGCATGTCTACATTTCTTTCATTTGTTCACTTTTTAAAAAGTATGTCTTCAAAGATCTCTGGCCACCTGAAAAGAAAAGATTTGGATATTTCTTGGAAATAGGGCTTGGAAGGAGATGATAGTGACTATAAAGATGAGCAGTCCAAGTGCTTTGGATATCATTACACTTTTTTTTTTCTTTGTGCCCTAGTGTCAAGAAATTGTTTTTTTTTTTTTTTTTTTTTTTTTTTT
>VXAA01006535.1:787285-800839 GCA_013399115.1 Anseranas semipalmata | reverse complement strand
TTTTTTTTTTTTTGTCAAAAATTCTTTGGAGCAAATTCTGGGTAGTAATGCCAAGGTTATGGCATAATAAATAATAGCTGATGTAATCTTTTTGGATTTCCATGAAGCTATCAATACTGTTTCTCATAATATCCTTCTGGACAAAGTGTCCAGCATACAGCTAGCCAAATACATAATACAATGGGTGAACAATTGGCTGATGGGTTGGGCTCAAAGGGTTGTAGTGAATGGGGTTGCATAAGGCTGGCAGCCAGTCACTAGTGGGGTTAGGGCCAGTTCTCTTTAATATTTTTATGAATTATCTGGATGCGGGACTGAAAGGTATAGTGAGTAAGTTTGCTGATGACACTAAATTGGGAGGAGCCATTGACTCCCTTGAGTGTACAGAGGCCTTGCAGAGAGATCCTGACAGACCGGGGGCTGGGCAATCACCAGCTGTGTGAAGTTTAAAAAAGAGCAAGTGCTGGATTCTGCACCTGGGACAGTGCAGTCCTGGCTATACATACAGACTGGGGGATGAGAGGCTGGAGAGCAGCCCTGCAGGAAGGGATCTGGGGGTTCTGGTTGATGGTAAGTAGAATGTCAGTCAGCAGTGTGCCCCGGCAGCCAAAAGGGCAAACCGTACCCTGGGGTGCATCAAGCACAGCATGGCTAGCTGGTCGAGGGAAGTGACTGTCCTGCTCTGTTCTGTGCTGGTGAGGCCTCGCCTTGAGTGCTGTGTGCAGTTTTGGGCAACACAATATGAGAAGGACATAAAACTATTAGAGAGTGTCCAAAGGAGGGCTACGAAGATGGTGAAGGGTCTAGAGGGCAAGACATATGAGGAGCGGCTGAGGCCACTTGGTTTGTTCAGCCCAGAGAAGAGCAGACTGAGGGGAGGCCTCATGGCGGCCTACAGCTTCCTCACGAGGGGAGCAGAGGGGCAGCGCTGATCTCTGCTCTCTGGTGACAGCGACAGGACCTGAGGGAACAGCATGGAGCTGTGACAGGAGAGGTTCAGGCTGAATGGTAGGAAAAGGTTCTTCACTGAGAGGGTGGTCGGGCACTGGAACAGGCTCCCCGGGGAAGTGGTCACAGCACTGAGCCTGCTGGAGTTCAAGAAGCATTTGGACAATGCTCTCAGACATATGGTCTGATTTTTGGGTGGTCCTGTGTGGAGCCAGGAGTTGGACCCTGATGATCCTTGTGTGGAAGGGAATATCCCTTCGAACTCCGGTTGTTCTATGATTCTATAATAGATTTTGAGATGTTCATACTTCTTCCATCCTTTTCCATGTCTGTTCTTGCAGAAACATGAGATTTAAATCTCATAAAACTATCCTGACTTGTGTGTTGCACTTAGAGCAATTTGAGATTCCATCTCAAATTCTCACCTTCTAATACCAATTCTTGCCGGAGAAACATTTTGGAGAGGTGACAGACAAAGTGAGTAAAACACTCAATTATTGTATGGGTTATTAAGTTACAGAGAATACATGACAATTATGAAACCAATTTTGTCATAACTTGGGATCAGGGGCTTATAATATGCTGTCAGGGTGCCATGACATCCAGCAGTGCCCTGCAGACAGTAAGTTGGGCGCCAACTACAGTACCATTGCTGCCCAGGCAGGGCCTCATCAACTGTCCCCATCTGCCACCCACCACAAGGAGAACAGAGCAACCCCAGCGGATGGCAGTCATGGCCAGCATAGACCCCCTGCCACGGGGGTCTATGCTTCCCTGAGGCTGGGAAGCCTGTCTGCCCTGTGGCTGGGGGTCTGAGCAGGATCAGGGAGCCCATGGCAAGGTGGTGGGGCATCACTAGGACTGGGGGTTGGCCTTGGCCGCTGGTCAGCCTGTGGGGCAGCCTCTCTCCAGTGGGACAGGGCCACCCTTGGCTGTGGTGGCTCTGTGCAGGCCCTCAGCAGTGGAAGGACCTTACATATGCCACCCATAGACACCTGCAAATTATCCTGTCATTTGTCCTGAAAATGTCTAACGTTTACAGAAGAGAATGTCAGATATTCTGACTTCTGAAACATTGTTGCTTTTTTTTTCCTACACCGCCTGCTAGAAACCCCAAATACCTCATTTTGAGGCAGTTGTTGATAGCCTTATAGACAGCATGTCCCATCATAGCATTGAAACAAAATTGTTTTGCAAGGCAATTTCATATGACCATGGTCAGTGGCAGAGGAGGAAGGAACATTTCCCAGATAATTTTTAAATGGCAATTGTTTGAAGCTACTCATGAATTTGAACTATTAAAATTAGTCAGAGCTAGATTATTGGCTAGAGTGTAACAAGCTGTTAAAGTGCATGAAAAATGCTGTTACATGGATCTTTGGTATGTTCAATAACTCATGTTTTTTTATATCATGTTTTAAATAATTTCAGTAGTTTCATTTTTTTTGCATGCTTGGTGGAAGCTGGTGATTTTGGTTAGTCACTGTACTTGCTTTCAATACCTATAATGTTAATGAACAAACTATAATTCAAATTCCAGACTCTTGTTTTAAAATTCCTCATTATTGGTGTTGCTTTTTTATCCTGTGTGGCTGTTGTGCTCCATACTTGAAGCATGTTATGTTTAAAATTTATTATTTTACATTGAATTAAAATCAATTAGTGAAATCTAGTTAAGGAGGATTTGCACAGTTGTACTTTTGTAATCCGTCTTGTGCTATTTCACCAACATGCAATGAGTTCAGCTGTATGTGACAAATGCTGATACTGTTATCCAGGGCCAGTATGAAAATGCCTGCATAGTCTTTGGGCGGGGGGGGGGACAAAAGCAAAAAACCTCACTAGCTAAACTGAAACAAAGCCAAAAATAAAATCTGACAAGAACATCAGAGCCTTGGAATAGGAGGTTTCACAAGTTCTTTTATTTAATACTGAAATAGGAAATAAAGAGAAAACACATGAAATGGATCTGCTATGTTCTTATGTAAATGAATATGTTTATGGGGTATTAATTCAAATTTTTTTTTTTAAACATTGAAAACATAAACGATATTTCTGGTAGAAACTGCACGGTGCTTCACAGTACTTCATTTCTCTGAAGGTAGCATCTGTGGCAGTTACAATACTGAATCTTACATCAATGCAGCCTTCTTATTTAGACCAAGTGAACAAGAAAATATAAATTATTAATGCAATTCTTATGAAGTATTTTTAGTCCTTGCTCCATATTGTTCAGTATAAGCTTCTAGAGTTGTACAAATGGATGTTTTTAAGGTAGAATGCTGTACATTAGAGCAGAGTCCACCATCTTCTCACATTCTGAATAGTCAGAATATTTCAAGTACTGCCTTTTTATGGATAATAAAAATCACATATTAGTTTTAATGAGAAATTAAATTACCCTCCCCCAGTAATTTTTAGAGCCATCTCTGTCAACCTTTCAAGGGTGGTAGAACTTTTTATGAATAAAATGTTAATTGAAAAACAAAGCTATTCATACCTATCTCATTTTGTTCTGAAAATCCAAAATTGTGCTACATAAATGCAGATGAACAAATCACAAAGAAAAAACAACATTCAAACTCATACTAATTGGAATGAAATACAAAAGACGGACTGCTGAAAAAAAGCAAAGGGAAAAAATAAAGTTCAACTAATTTGCTTTTCAGAGTTTGCTATAGGAGTTCTGACAGGTAGCTTTAAGTTAAGGCAGAGGTTAAGCTGAAGCTGGGATTGTGACTGCTTAACAAGTTTCCGAGGTAAATGGCTGGGAATGATTCTAAAAAATATCTCCTATAAAAGACTGTATTTAATCATCCCCCTCATTTGCTTCTGGATATTTTTTTAATCTTTGTCATTTCATTATCTTAATCAAAATATTCTGCTTTTAAAATACTTGGTTGTTGACAAAATAAATTTATCAAGAGTCTTAGCTTACCATAATGTAAGGAACAAGTTTGGAGTGAAAGTGAGGATTTTGTGGACTGTTCAGCAGGACTGAACGTCTTATTTTTGAATAGACTTCTGAATAAAATCCCATATAATCCTTCATTTGTTTCCACAGATGCTCTGTTAGCCATTTGAAACTCCTCTGACAAAAGAAGCCCTTAACACTTAATAACTAATTAAAATGTTTCTGCAGATACAGATGAAGGTGCCGTAACTTTTTTCCTGTGTGTTGAAGGGCAAAAGCTTTGCCAGCAATGTGTTTGTCTTCTTTAGCAGTGTTGCTCAAGGATATGTTCTACTTAAGGTGATCATTCTCCAGTGTGAGGAAAAGGTCCTGGACTGTCAGAAATCAAGTCCACTAAAGTAGCTCTTGAGGCAAGCATCTTAGAAGCTGGTGAAGGCCAGATGGCTTACCTTTTGGGTCACGAGTTCATGTTCATTTCTTAATGTTTCATAGCTGAGGTCTCACAAAAGGTTTGCCATACAGAATACTTTTAAAGCTCCTTCTGTCACTGGTGCAGAATGATATGTGATCTTCCATAATTACCATCCCTGTGTATACCTTGATTTTATTGTGTGCTGAAAGTATTTCTCCCCCCCTTTTTTTTTTCTTAAGGTCTAGTGAGTACTAAACTACTATTCAGAATAGAATACTTTCAGAACATTCCTTTGATTCTATTATCGGAGAAATCAGATTCTGTCATTAGAACAAATTAATGGAAAGGCAAATTACAAATATATATATTTTTTGCATTTAGCACCAGAATTGACATCTTAAGGAGTCCAGTCAGGTCTGAAAACAGCTGAAGCTTTATTAGAGATGTACTTGTCATTGGCATGCAAGCAGTCATGGCAAGATAGGAAACTATTATGCCTACATGTCTTGCTTACCTTGATTTAATATGATTTCTCTGTTCTTTGTTCATGAGTCCTATATAGGAACACACATTCTTGTAAGGTAAGAGTTGAGACAATTAACATAAATTGTATTAAATACTAGTATCGCTGAATATTTATAGTTGTATGTTTGATAGCTATAGAAGCAAAAGAATTTTATCTCATGCACACAGCTTTCACTTTGTTATAGCCAGAGGCTGAAGCCACATTTGTAGATCAAAATGGCACAAGGTATTTTGTAGTAAGGTTCCAAATTATCTTGTCGCTTATCTGCTTGTTACCTGGATCATTCTGGCTGAATATGTTCTGTTCTTTGTGGTCAGAATTTCCAGTTTTTCCATGTTTCGGGGTAGTAATGTTCCCCCACTGCCAGAAATGTACCTTTTGCCCTTCTTATGAAAACTGATTCAGAATTGGTCTGACAGACAACTTGTGAAATTATCACTGTTTATGTAGTACCTTTAAGAGCTTTTTAATTAATAAGTTACACTGTTCAAAAATACTCAGTATTATGTTTTCTCTGTTCTTAGAGACTTCTTCATTTAAGGCTTAACTGTGCCTTCTGAACTGCATGTGACTCCCAGTCTGTTCAAGTGTCACTCCTGTGCCAAGACTTGGTGCTGCAAGTTGTAAAAGAACTATGCTAGCAGAAGGATGTCTGGAAATCTGAGTCCTTGAGCAGTAAATATCAGGGACCAAAACTGCTGGACTACTTTGTTACCCGCCTTACAGATAAAAAAGATCCTCACTGTGCCTCAGTAGAACACGGCAATTGGAGAGGTGGTGGTCGCAGTTGGTGACTTTTCAGAGCTTTAGTTTGAACAGGAAGAAGAGGTGGGGAGCATTTTAAAACTTAGGTTGTATAGAAATGGCAATGTGAAAAGATTGCAAAACCAAGTATCCAGCAGTTACGAAAAATTAGAGCAGTGCAACCTTAATTTGGCCCTCACTAAGCACGCGTAGTGAAGTCTTAACTTAGGTAAGTATGCTGCACATACATCTGCGCTGCACACATTTGCTGCACAGAGTGGATGTTCCTTATAGAATAAATGATTTTTTTATTTCCAGAAGCTTTTCATGGATCTGATTCATTTGTTGCATCGGAGTAGAAGTTGTTTAGTGAATACAATACTAATCTTGATGGGGGTGGTGTCGAATGTCACAAAGTTGATGCAGTATGGTTGGGAAATGGTTGAAACTCTTCACAGATCATCAATGGCTCTTTCTTTGCTAAATATCTAATCTGAGACCACAGACCCACCTATGCAGAAATGCTGAGCTTTACAGTTTCTAGAGCATAGCATTGATTATTTCTAGCTTGACAAATGCATTGCACTTGGAAGATGAAGACCCAAGGGATCTCGAATTTAATGCCCAAGAGTAATGTTTTTAGCATCTTGGCCTGTTTTAAAACAAGAACGGCATGGAGAGACTGCAGACGTAAGCAGGATTTGCAAAAGAGAGAGGGAGGAAAGTGTCTATCTTAGTGCGTGCTTCGAGATTTGCATGCAAAGCGTTTAGGCATATGTACAATAAGAACTGGCTTCCTTTAACTGGGTTAAAAAATAACATTTGTCTTGGTATATTGTTTATGAAAATAGTTAGCAGTGATGCTTAGAGAGTTAGAATATTGAAATAACGTAGGATATATATATAGCAAATCCCAGTTCTTAACTAGGAGTAAGATCTTGTACTTGTTTGCGTGAAGTCTGTGATTCAAGGGTACTACTGTACCACAAATCATATCCAATTAGTTCAGCATCAAAATAAAAAAAAATAAAAAAAAATAAAAAAAGGAAAGGAAAAGGTATATGGTACTGATGGATACTGCAGAATAAAAGTCATGTTATTTATCTCTGCTCTTTACTATTTATTTATTGTCAGTTGTATCCAGTTGTGCTCTTGTTTGTTCAGTTCATTTACCTACTCTGCTAAACAGGGTTCATTTGAAAGATGCAATCTTTGGTAAAAGTGCTGTTGCCTAGTGTTGAGTTGGGTTTACTAAAGCTTAATACTGTGAGACTTAAAGGTAAAAAAATGAAGCTGTTGACTCAGTGCAGATTAAAACCAGATGTCTCTTGAGATCCTTGCCTTTCTCTCTAATCACTAACCCAAATTAACTGACTGTGGTAGGTTTTTTTTTTCTGGTCATGACCATAGTGTTACCATTTTGTTTGGTGTGATCTAATCAGCTGCATTTTTTCCCCTGTCTTGGAAATTTTTAAATGCATGTTTTTTGGGTTTTGTTCTTGTTTTTTTTTTTTTTTTTTCTTCTCCCAGGAATATCTCCAAAAAATAAAAACACATTTAAATTTTTTGTTTTGTTGCACATTTATATTAGAAGCAATTGATTTAGATTCAGATTCTTTTTAATCTTCAAATCAGATAAGAGGCTGGAAAAGTGGATAAATGAGGTTTGGAAAACTATAGGTTGCTGAGATGAGAAGCCATTGCATTGTGTTCAGTCCATTAAAACAAGAAGAAATAGAAGAGATACTTTGATAAGTGTTCTGCTGGTGTTAACCTTGATGGCTATTATCGGGGGGATGATGCTATATCTATTTCATTGGCTTAAGCTTTTTTCATGCTGAGAGAAATCAATACTTTGAGTCGTTGGATGACAGAGGCATCACTTCAGAATTGACGGTGGCTGTCAGACGTTGTCATTGGTTGACTTTTGTTTGCTGTTGAGGTTTTAAGCTTTCATTTTTCTAAGTCTTATTCAGGAGTCTTTGTAAGATTTCCCTGGGTAGCATTTTTAGTCCAGACTTTAAACTTCAGGTCAGAGGTCAAGTGCAAAGATCTTTGAAAGGAGAGGATTGAGGAGCTCCTTCATTTACTGAAATATCCTTATTTGTAGGGAATTTGCATTAGTGGCAAGACTACGCGTTATCTTATGGATGACTTTTCCTCTGAAATGACACCCGCTGAGACACGTTGTTCACAAAGCAAGTAGCTTTTAGCCAAATTAGACAAAGGAACTGGCATATGTCAAAGTGTTCAGTGATCTGAGTTGATGAATAAAAGTAAAAAAAGGTGAAATATTGATTTAAAAAAACCAACACTATTAAACTTATAGTTTGTAGAAAGCATTACGTTGTGATTTTTGGAGTGCAGAGTTGCATATGCGAATGTTACCATGCAAAGGAAATCTTTTAGCTTTATTTGACATTTTTTATAAACATCAAAGATAAAACAGTTCTAAAAACACTAGATTAGTCCTCCTTTTCATTGAAATACAGGGAACAGAATATACTAATTCACCTTTGTCATTATTTTGTAATAGTTTGCATACAGAATATAGTGTGTTTTCCTATCTGTAACCTGCCTTTGGATGACCTTGTGCCCCTTTAGAATTGCTGTTCCTTAAAAACAAATCTTCAGTTAAGCTACATGTTCAAATAGCCTGCAGTCTAGTCCAAGCAGGGAACAGGAGAGAGGAAAAAATCTCTGTTCTGCTCTGTGATAATGGCAAAGAGGAGAAGGTTTTTGTTCTGTGCTGGATGAAGGAGTGGAGAACCAAGGGTCTTCTCCCTGCTCCGTGTTATGTCAAAGGATTCTGCTTAATAAACATGCCCCATGTAAAACTTTAACGGCCACTGAATTAGACTTTTTTGGTAGATAAACTGTGGAGTGGCTATATGAATACATATTTTTCTCCTTTCAGCATTTTTTCTTTCATCATGAGTGTGACTGTGCAATTGCCTCACAGTACTTCTCTGATTATACTTTTGTTATATGCTTTCCTAAACAGATATCAAAGATTACATAGGCCAAAGCAGTAATGGAAGGAGGGTTTGCCAATTCATTTGTATATCTAGTTGTAAACCCATATTCAAGCATGATAGGATGCATATTGCAAATGCAAGAGACCAGATAATAACAAAGAAATAAAATTGTAGAAACAAATTTTTTGAGCTTGTGCACAAGCAGAAATCAAGCTGAATTTTTATTTTACATAAATGGAATGGTTGGGATTTAGTGTGAAGTATTAACATATACCACTCGATATCCTGGTATTGTATCCCTGGTAGTAGCTGATAAGATGAACCTGGAGGCATCTGGAAAATTAAAAAATACAGCAGACAAACAGGGAGACTTTTCAGTGCTTTTAGAACAGTCCAGTGTGACTGGCTACTTTGGGATGGGGGTCTCTGTCTTGATCGGTGGAGCCACTGTCTTTCAATCCTGCATTAATAATTATTTGAGACTGAAACAGATAGAGAAAAAGATCTCTTTAGCTGAAAATTTGGCATATATATTGGGTAGGAGCTCTAGAACAATTGACAAGTCACCTGTATGATCAAAGAGATCCATTAAAGGATGTTGGGAAAAGGAGAACTCTGACAGACTAGATCATGCAAGTGACAGAATAAATAAAATGACAGGATACCATGAAGAACAGATCAGCAACAGCGAGTGAAAACTGAGGTTTTAGAATTCCCTAGAGATTAATTTTTCTATACTAGTAAAATTTTAGGTTTTTGCCTTTTACTTCCTAAAAAAAATCCTTAGGCTTTCTTGGAAGAGAGAACCTGATAAACCACCATTCTTGCAAAACTTTGTTAATGTTAGTACCTGTGCATATGCATGTTCTAGGTATCTGATAGAAATGTGGCTTCTTTTTGTTCTTGTTTACAAATTATATATATTGTAAAGTGTGTGCTATGGTTAAGAGTCCCTCCTGGAGTGATGTTATAATTCTGTGAGATTGCATATGGGAGTCTCTCAGTTCTGGTGGGTAGTTGCAAATTTCTATTCATATTAAATAATTAATTTGCTGAAAAGTGGAGTCCTATACATCTCAGTTTTGTAACAGACTGATTCTATTTTCATGGAAGGTGTCAGGACAACAAAATACCATTTTTCCTTCATTTAAATGCCACACCTACAGTCTGAAAATCTTTGGTATTTAATGAACGATGTGTTCAAAATTACATCGTAAAGAGACTTTTTTTTATAAAGCGGTACAAGTTCATTATATCTTTTACAAAACATTCTAGTTTGATTTCCATTTTATCATGTTTTAAGGTCAAATGTGACTTTAATGTTCCATAAAGAGACAGAGATTGATAATGGGGAAAGAATAACCCTCTAATGTGATTTATATCTATGGATTTTATGTCAGATATGAAAAGTTGCTGTTCAAATTGTAAAGGAGGATCCATTAAAGAGCACTTTAAAACATTTTACTACTTAGCTTACCTTATACGCTTGTTTTTAGAATTCTGCCCTTTCAAGCAACTTAAAAATAACAGCTTATCAAACATTTACAAAGTGCTGAAAAGAACTCAGAATCATCATGAGTGCAGAATAGATTTTGATGTATTGGAAAAGACAGCTGTATTTATAAAGAGCTAGAAAAATCTTGTTTAGTGTTGGTTATGATTTAGCCATCTTATATTTTTGTGAAGAGGGGTGGCAGAGTGCTTCATGTGTGAGTACAAAAGCCAATTTTTGATGTCTCATTGACTTGGAAAGTCAGCTGCTTATTCTTCACTCTTTCTGGATGTCTGTTCGTCAGGTGAGCATTGCTCTAAGGTGTGGGAAAAATTATGAGGAAATGTGGAAATATATTAGAATTGTTAAAATAGGTCTTTAAAATGTGTTCATCTGGTGGTTCTTTTTTTAATCTACTGTCTATGAAAATGTACACAATCCCAAATTTTATTTTACTTGTGTTTTTTCCCACATTCCTTCCTCTGTTTCCCTCACTTCACATGACTGGAATATATTTTTGTATATACATATATATAAATAAAATTTGTAGCCTGCCTATTTTCTTATTTCCAAAAATTTTCTATTAGATAGATGTATTGTATAGATAGATTTATATAGAAAAGCACATTGCTACTGTTTTAAACATAAAAACTGTTATGATATTGTGCTGTTATCTAAACCCTAAGCAATAATTGTACTAGTGTCTGCATCAGCTGTGCTTCACAAAGAAGCAGCAATTTTTTTGTTGTTAGACAGACATTTGTGTCCATTCTGCTAACTAGATCATAGAGTAATCCAATCATTGACAAAGGCTGAAATGCTTTGTCTGGCGTATGCGATCTGTGGATTGCCAGATGAAAACTGAAATTAGAAACAGGGAGTGCTGAAGTGGGGAAAAGCTTTTATTGTTTCCTTACCAATATTTGAATTTGTTCTGTGTCTTCATGTACATTGGTTTGATGAGGGGAGGATCAAAATTTGGTGCCCAGTTTTTGAGTTCTGTATTAACAGATGCATTTTCAGAAGAGCAACAAAAAACAAAATAAGAAAATGTAACAAAGAATCTTCTATAGTTTTAATTTCTGTTTGTATGTGTGCCTTTCAATTCTTATTTGCTAGTTTTAGGTTTTGAGTGCCTTGGAAGATAGAACATATTTATACAACAGGTGTAGTACAGATAAAAGAAATAAATAAATGATTAGCTTTCCCATGCTGGCCTGCTAAGATGCTGGACATAAGGAAGCCATGTGGTGAAGGCAATTCAGTTTTTGTATGCATTTAGTCTCCTGCCCAGCTGAAGATATGCAGATTTTCATATAGATATACAACTGTAAAAACTATGGAGAATAACAGCAAGGGGTTGGCTACTCAAATCTAATAGACAGTCGTGGAAGTGGAGTAGACAACTAGCTGGCATTCATCATTCTGAAACCTTCCTCTATGTTTTATAATACTATTCACTTTGTTGTAAAATAAAAGTAGGCATGCCTATATATCAGGACGCTAACCTGTTGGTGTTTTCCAAATCTTGACTGTGTATTGTTAAAGAATTTGTGACAAACCAGGATCCTCTGCTTGGCTCTATGAACAGATTTACTGTGGGCAGCTGTGTAGTGCCTCAATTCTCAAACCTGTAAAATGGGGTTAATTCTTATTTCTCGAGGTTTTTTTTAAGTGATCAATTATGATGTGCTTAAAATTCCTACAGATAGTGTAATTAAAATGCAAACTAGTAAAGCCTTTATTTTCTTCATAGTCACTGTGTGCCCAGTATTCTGCTGACAAACGGGAAGAAGAAAAAATGTGTCATCATTTGATAACGGCAGCTAAGTACCGAGACCAAGTGACTGCAACTCAACTAATACAGAAAATTATCAACATTCTGACAGACAAGCATGGAGCCTGGGGAAGCTCTGCGCCAAGGTAAATCATTTTTTGAGTGTTTTTTAATATTTTCTAGAAATGGGATATGATCAGCTATACTCAGGTGATTTGAATTAATGTCTTATGGACAAATTTAAAGGTAAACAAAATTTTTCTTTTTATTTTATTTTTTTAGTGATAAAAGGTACAATTAACGTGTCTTTATAAGTGGATGTTGGAGAACTAGTATTAGAGCAGTAAAAAAGAAACAGCAATTCTCTTGTGGCTTTAAACTTTGCTATGATGACATGATAGAATTCATTTTGAATATCCAATTCTACCACTGTCATTCATTTGAAAAATAATTTTTAAAAAGTAAATATTTTTCTCAGAACTAGCTTTCTTCATGGTGCATTATGTAGTTCAAGGTTGAACCATAATTTAGTATGTTACTTGTTTCGTTTTCTTCCAAACAAAAATAAATCAATAAATAAATGAATGTCTTTATAAATTAGAGAGAAATTGTGAGTTCTGTATTAATTATCAAGGTGAAAACAATACCACCAAATCAATTCTCTTTTTGGCATTCTCGGTATGTACCATCATAACGATGATACCTGTTTAACTTTAGTACAAGTCACAGCTGAAGTTTTACTTGCAAATCTAAAATATGAGTTCAAGTCCTTGTACTGCATCCGTAAGTAAGGCTTAAGAATTCCTGGAACATATTTAGGCTAGAACATAACCACATTGAATATGCTATTATGTTGAGATACTATTATTTGTACGCAACGGAATAATAAGCATGAGAGAGATACGTGAGTAGACAACAAACTGTTTTTTTCACAACTGTCTTTATTCATTGTTTGGTTACTGCTTATTTTTTGGAAAGAGGGGAAAAAAATCCTAAGCACTAATAATTTCTTTAATATACAGTAGCATAAAGAAAATGTTATGAATAAAATTAACTGGAAGTGTTAAAATCAAGAGTTGTGTTGTTATGGTATAGAATGTCCATTTACTGTAAATACCAGTTTGCAGCTCCAGGCTATAAGGTTAAAAACGAAGTGTTGAAACAAGTGCTTAATGCTGTTTTTCTTTTGCTAAATAAATTATGCTTAAATAAAAGAAGCCTGTTTAAGGAAAAAAGTGGTGAGGATATAGGATATGAGGATAATAGACAATAGTCTATTTCAACATTTCTGGGAATTTTTACTTAATTCCATATAATGTTAAAGTAAGGTTTGTATTACAGTTGTCTAAGACCAGATTTCTGTAATTAGTTTGTATGTCTGTAATTTTGGTGAATATGTACATTGTGGTTTTGTTTGTTTGTGTCTCGGTAATGATTAAAGCTATCGTTACTGTCTTTTCACTAAGAAGCATATAGAATCCTACTCGCTGTTTGGGTGTGTTTTGCTTGTTGTGATAATGTTGGTGAGGGAAAAGTGTAATTGATAAAATACTCCACGCTTGAAGGTAGCGGGGTAACTATTTTCTGATAATCCTCAAATAAGGTTTATTTAATCAGCTTGTAAATTACAAAGCACACAAAATATGGACATGGTAATTTCTTTTTTGTAATAATGATCTACAGCAAGATGGAAATATCGCGTAATGCACTTTGCAGTACACTTAACATAATTCTAGGAAACTAAAATGGCATTAGAGACAAAA
>VXAA01006535.1:739785-782285 GCA_013399115.1 Anseranas semipalmata | reverse complement strand
GTCAGTAAACAACATCACAGTTTTATTCATACATCTGCGCTCATGCTAGGGCTGATGTTGGTGTAGTTACATACCAGCTTGGTACATCTTTTCAGTATAATGAACTTAAGCAAAAGGTGAAGGGAGAGCAGTGGTAAGACTCGAGGAGGTAGTATCTTGACAATCTAATGAGGGTAAGGTTTTCAGAGAATATAATGAGCAGTCAAAAGCTCTGGACCAGTGCAAGTAAAAGTGGGTGCTCTGTTTTAGGTTTTCTGGAGTTTATGTTGCTGTTTAGAATGGTTTAGAATGACTGCTTAGAAATTATGTCCCATGTTATTTTTTTTTCACTTCTGCTTTTAGCTAGTTACAGAATTATTTAGAAATAAACTGTAAAATAAATGGATCTAGAGAAGAAGGGCAGATTACAATAACGAAAATAATTTCTGAATCCAAATTTTGAAAAATGCCATTTTGCTAATGTTTTCTTTGATGTAAAAGTGATCTTCACGCTGAAGTACTGTTTGATGTAGGCAAGTTAAGTCCAGTGCTGCAAAGAGGGTCTGAAGTGATGAATCTGAAAGAAAATGGAAGTGTTGTGCAAAACAGAAGTGAGAGGAATAATTACAAAGTCATTTTATGATAACATTTACTTTTCAAAGGATAAACATTGTTGTTGAGATTAACAAGAATAACAGTAATGTGACATGTATATGAATAGCTGAACGTATAGTAGCGTTGGTAAAGTTTTCCATATGCTGTGGTGCTGCTTGGCTGTGTGACCCTTCAAACATTGCTAAAGCTGAAGTTTTCAGAGTTTTGTTAATATATATAAATATATATGTAAATATTTTTTCCAGCAGTGCATAACAAATGACAAATCTCTTTAGGGCTGTAATCTGACCCAGATAATTTTCATATGAAACTTTAGAAAAATCTGTTTAGTTACTTAACTAGATAAAGAATTCAATATTTAAATTTTTCCACACACTTTGTTTTTTTTTTTTTTCTTTCTTCTACAGAGGCCTGGTAATTTCCTGCTTCAACTTCATATAGCCCAAAAAACAAAGTGTAAAAAACGAACACAAAATTGTTTTTGAAGCATGAGAGTTCTTAATGTTCTCTGATTATTTTATGTACATTTAAAAGTTTTTTTAATTACTGAGTTAAATGAGTATTATAATAGTACAGATTCTTACAATCTGTACTAGAGGGTAGCAACAACTTCCTGCATCTGAATAGAGAACTACTTACCAGTGGCTGGCAGGGTGCTGCTAATAATACTTTCAGATTTGGTTATCACAACCATTTATTAGGAAACAAGGAAAGGCAAGAAACTTCACATTAAAAAGTAAAGAATTCTACTGTTTATATTTGGTGAGACTAATCCTTACTAACAAGAGGGAATCTGATATCTGATCCTTTAAGGAGGTCCAGGTGACATTTAAAAATAAAGAAAAGGAAAAAAAGGGTTTTCAGCAGCTGATTTTTTGTCTTAGTATTTATTAAGACAGTCTGTAATATCCTAAAATCCTTAATCCAGAATTAGCAGAAAAGAATAAATGAAAAAGCACCATGAATTACAAAAAGGAACGGCGTAATTGAAAAAGGAAGCAAACATGAAAACCTGAACAAGTACCAACTGCTGTTGGTTTGTTAGTCTAAGGTTATGCCAGATTTGTAAACTCATTTTGCCAAATGGATACCAAATCTTTTTATGATTCAAATTAGGATTATGGTGTTAAAGCATAATGCATCTATGTCAAGTAATTTTTACTATGGAAAGAAATACTCTAGTTCTAATGTACACCAGCCTGAATCTTCATTGTTTTCATATCTTTTATCTTGGTATCTTAACAAAGTACGTTCAAAATGTAGAGTGGTAACAGAGAATTCTTACCTGGAAGTAGTTTAGGTTGCCTTTGACCCAAGGAGCTGAGCCAGTTGTGTGTGTGGGAGGATATTTAAGTTCCGTCGGTGCAGCTCAGCTGCTCTAGTTCAAGTTCAGGAAAAATGCAAACTTTTTCAATTCCAGTTAGGAGGGGACAAAAGTGACTGCTAAAACTGGTTTCTGGCTCAGGTAGAGTTGACACTCTGTGTTTGATGGGTTTAAATAAGCACATAATAATTATCTTTTTCAGACCTGAAACTGGTATGCACTAAAATGTTTTGCTATTTGAAGATTTTGGGGATTTATTATATAGCTAGTAAAGACTGCTTAATGAAATCTAGATTTTCCCTAGCTGAAGTGTAAATTCAGACAGCATCTGTTTAGTGGAGCATTGGAGAAATTTAGAGAGAACAGAACGGTAGTTGAGTAGATTTAAATATCATTAATTACATAGCAGTCTGTGTTTTCTGGCTATATGGAAAAGTAATATGTGCTAGAATTCACTTCAGTCAATACCCTGTTCTCAACTGGAGGAGGTTGTACTCAGTATGCATGCTGGATGAGCACATTCTTAGCAGCGTGTTTGGTGCTATCTGCCTTTTTGTTTACTGTGGTAGAGACATATGAATGTCTTCATGCATTTCCTACCATGTGCGCCTGGCTTCATTTGAGGGGTTTCTGCTTTCTATTTGTCTACTTAGTTAAACTTATTTTAAAGCGTTGTGTTTTCTTCTGTTACAATTCAAATGTTTATTGTATCTATTATGAAAATAATGTTTAAAAACAAAACCATGTGTTCACTGACAAGTAGATTCTTGGTTCAAGTGGAGTGTGTGTCCCTTCCTTCTCCAGCCTTGCCAAGCCTGGAGAGCTGTTTAGGGTCTTATGTTCAGGAGTACTGACAGGTGCCAGTCCAGGAGGTGAAGATTCTGCATCATGTACAGACAGTACTCGCTATTTTGTACCTTGAAGCCAGTTTTGGTAGTTTTCTAACTGCCTAGACATATATGAAGCAAAGAGGCTCTAGTACATTAGGTGGTTTGCCACTTTCTGTGGAGCAATGTGGAGAGAAAGTAGGGAAGAAGGGGAAGCTGGTCGTAACTAACAAGTTAGAGAAAAACATCTGTTTCTCTTACTAGTGGTGTGCTTGTATGCAGCTGTGCCAGCACTACTGTATGTTTCTGCACAGTAGAAAATTAACAGCTAGCTATTTTACTGTGAAATCCTAGGCAAAACAAAGTAGTCAGCATCACTGTTTGGAAGTACACAGGCATTTCTGACTGATGTCTTAGTTTAACCCCTCCTAATGAAACAACAGTGTGTCTTTTATGTGCTAGATACATTCGGTGTTATTTCATTTACCAGCTTCTGCGTCATGTGTTTTCATTAGTTTGGGGTTTTTTTATACTGTTGTTTTTCTAATTCCTGCAGCATGCCTTTCTAGGAAACTGCAGCTACCCAGATTCCACTTCTTTCTTCGGCTTTTCTGTTTTTTTCCCTATACTTCCAACTTGGAAGCTGGCAGTACAGAGTGCATTTGCTATTCCTGTAAATCCCAAATTATAGTCTCCTGAAAAAAGATGCTGCATATAATTGAAAACAATACATGCTTTACCATTGCATTAAAGTGAGTTTTTATGGTTTTCCATTGTCAGCTTCAGTAATGTAAATACATATTAATTAGGAGAATAAGTTGTCTCCTGTAACAAATCTCTTACAGCATATCTTTAACATGTTTGATTTTTGATATTTTATGATTAGATTCCTATGAATGGACAGTGGCATGCTGACTTGCCCATAATAATTTTGGGTGGATTTTTAATATTAAAGACATAAATTGTACAATAGTTTCTTTTTCAGAAAGTGGTAAGATAGGTAAAATGTGAATGTAGGTAATAAATAGTATTAACTTAATGATCTGTTAGCAGGTTTGTAACAGCAGTTTTTATATTGCTCTTCTATATTCTAGATTGTTGAATTAAAACAGTTGTTGCACAGATGTGTGCTCTTTTTTCTAACACAGTTGTCCCCAAGATTAAGTGCAAAAGCTATTATTGAGTTATTTGGTACATGACTTAGCCAACTGTTTCTTCAACACGCAGTTTAGGGTTATGTAATAAAAAGCACTTTCATATCTTTCACATGTATGTAATCTCAAGTATTTTTGAGGTAGAAGGTTGCTTAGTAGTACTTATTCTGGTAATATTTTGCTGCGTTTTGGTAAAATGGAAGTAATTTAAACATTATCATAATTCAAAAATCCCCAGACTGTGGCTTTCTTTGTTTCTGGAGGGTTTCTATTTCAATGCAGCTCAAAAAGTTGATTTTTTTTCTCTTAAAAAGAAAAAACCTTTTCTATTAGTATTAAATTTTCTAATGGAATTATAAAATAATTCAGATTATTGTAAGGCAAGGGACCTTAGGAGGTCATCTAGATGACCCTGTAAACAGGATTAGCTGTGCGAACAGACCAGGTCGCTAAGGGCTTTTTCCAGTTGGGCCTCGAAAACCTCCAAGGATGGAGGCTGCATAGCCTTTCTGGGTGGCCTGTTCCACTGCCTGACTGTTGCAGTAGTTAAAATAAAAAGAAAATGCAATATCATTGGAACTTCACTGTTTCAATTAGTGCCTGTTGTTTCTCCTCCTGCCACCACAGGCCACTGTAAGGAGCCTAACTCCATCTTCTTGATGGCAGGTGCTTTACGTCCTCCCCAGAGCTTCTCTTCTCCAGCCTGAGCAAGCCCAGTTTCCTCAGCCACTCCTCATGGGGCAAGTGCTCCAGACCCCAGATGGGCTCATTTCACTTTGCCGATGTCCTTCCTCTTTGGGGAGCACAGCCTCTCTAGATGCAAGCTGATGAGCGCTGACTAAATGGGGATAATCGTTCTCTCAGTCTCCTGGCTGTGCACCACCTCCTGCAGCCCAGGATGCTGTCGGCATCCCCAGGGCCCTTTCAGCTGAGCTGCTCGCCAGCCAGTCGGTCCCAGCCTGTACTGTTGCAAGGGGTTGTTCCTTCCCGGGCTCTACGTTTGCCCTGAATGTCGTAAGGTTCCTGTCAGCCCGTTCCTCCCTCCTGTCGAGGTCCCTTTGAACAGGAGCTCTGCCCTTGAGCATATCGGCTGGTCCCCCCGCAGTTTGGTGTCATACGCAAACTTGATGAGAGCGCTCTCAGTTGCTCCTCCAGGTCACGGATGTTAAACAAGACGGGTCCCTGTTTTAGAAGTCCCCGTTTTCCCAGCTGAAAGCAACAGACTATATTCACCTTTAACTTGAACGTTTTGAGCAACTTGGTTACGTGCCATGTATTCATCACAACGAGATGTAAGTAATGGGTGTTAGTTCAATGCAAACTCATTACTTACAGCCTCACAGTCTAAGCTCTCTACCTACCTGTTCGTATTGGATTTCTTTATGCTATTAATGAGAGATGCAAAACATGTAATGGCAGGCTCATTCTCAGTAAATATGTGCTTTCTAATTTGTCGATTAGAGTAGCAGGTCCAAACAAAAAAAGCGGAAAATGAGCTCAGAGCAAAACTGCTCTGTGTAAAAATGCTTTTCAGGATACCGAAGGATATATTTGTTTCATATACCTGTTTAAGAAAGCATTGCTTTTCCAGAATAAGGTCAAGATGAGTCTCTGATCGGTATCTGGGAGGAAAGGGGGAATCCATTTTCAAACTTTTTTTTAGAGCTCAATTGTTTTTTTGAGAGAACAATATCTGTGGAGTATCGATCGTCTGTGTCCAGTAGTTAGTCAAAGGCTATCTCCTTTGACTAACCCCTTAGCGTGGTGTCATCCTCCTTCATGTGATAGATTGTTACAATCTCAGCCAGTGTAATTACACACTAGCCAAGTGGGTCATTTATTTCTGTACCTTCACCATTTACCAAAAATCTCCTTTATCTTTGGAAGCCAGCTCTTCCTTTTGCAGTAAAAGCAAAATAACGGCACATAAAACATTAGAGTCTAAAACTAAGGGCTTGAAAAATAACTATAAGACGAACTTTAAAAAACTGTTCTACCTTTTATGAACACCTAGTATACTTTTTATCTATTTTTTTTCCTAGTGTCCTAGAGAACAAAACACACAAACCCAATTCAGTTTTTCATGCGTCTGGTAAACACTATTTTTTATTTGTGAATGTTTTAGCTTTTTTTTTTTATCTGTTAACACTAGATGCTTTCACTTGCATGAGTATACCATCTCGCCTACCCTCCCCCACATCAGCTCTTAATTTATGAAGTGCAAAAGCTCCTGGAAGTACTGCTACTTTTTTGGCTGATGACAATGAGCAAAAGTATTAGATATCTCTTTGAACACAGTTGGCATATAAAGAAGAAAAGTACGTTGTTTCAACTTGCATGAAATTCTATATTGTTTGAAGTGTGTTGTTATATTTTTATGTGGCAGGGGGGAGAGAACCTCTGCAATCATTTCCATTATATTTCCTTAGGGCTGCTTTTGAGAGGAAGATCAGTGGGTAGTGTTGTTAGTGTTTACTTCTACTTGGGAAGGGCACATATTCTTGTTACGATGAGTGCGAAGTAAACAAACTCTGATCCTGACTATGTTACTTCGTTATGCCGGTATGAATGATTTCTCCTTTGGGCCTGGCCTTAAAGCTATCTGAAAGTCAAAGGCTAGACTGGATGCCACATGCATTAATTTCACTGGCTCTGAATCAACATTACCCCAGTTCTTCCTATTGTTTTTATATATTTCTATGTATTGTAACATAACCTAAATAATTGTATGCAAATAGTAAAGGAACATAGAGACCTACGTTTTCTGCAACATCTTTTCTGTTATAACTTAACACGTTTCAGCAAATTGGAATCTGGGTTTTATACCAAGGGAAAAATGTGTAAATTTGAGATTCTTCTATTAATATTAAACTCTCAGGACTTTACACGATTGCCACTTTTTGGTTTATATTTATTGCTTTCGGTGTTCCTATATATTTTTCAGAACATGTCAAGGTACTAAATCTTTGCAGGCTGACATGTAAGCCAGTTTATGTATGCTTATATTTGAACCCTCTGCTGAGACAGCTTTGTGACCTACAACCTCATTCTAATCTCAGATGTATGACTTGCATCTCAAACTCAAAACTATTAGCTGGTTTTTGTTTGTTCGCTTTGTTTTGTTTTTTTTTTTAAGGGTAGCTACAAATGGATTTCAAATACCTGAGCTTGTCCTAGAGTTTGGAGTCTTTTGTAGTTGCAACCCTTTGTCCTATGCCTTCTACAGTGCTCCATTCTGGGATTTAGGAAAAATTGCTATATTTTTGTGTACAGAATCATGAGCCATCTGTAGAAAAAAACAAACCTAAAAGTAGAGATCCCACCTGCTGTTCCCCAAATTAGCATTTGGTAGCAGTAGACATGCAAATGTGTTCAAATAATTAGCACTTTATTTCAGACCCTCCTTTACGTCCTGGACTTCCTATCCTTAATCCCTTGTATTCCATTTTGTGTCCCTCAGAAGATTCTGTGTGTCTTTGTGTGGTGCAGGTTATCTAAGAACCTTTTTCAAAGGAATAACAATAGTAATTTGAAGAGTATGTTGGGAAGGCTACATGTATGAAAATATGCTAATAATGACAGGTGTGACTGTTTGCTTTATTCAGCACCTCTAATGCTTAGTCTGCTTAGCATATAAAAATGGGTTGAAGTGTTAAAAAGAAAATGAATTGTCATAAAAGAACAAAGAGATGTTGCTAGACATCTGACATTGTTGTTCTCTTCTGAATCTCCTGTTCAATATCCCTCTTTAAAGTTTTTAGCCAAATGCTTATAGAAGAACTTTTTGTTTTTCATCCACAAGACCGGTTCCAAAATATCATCATTTGCAGTATTAACACAGTTGCCGGTACTGCAAAAATAGAGGTGATGTGATGTGCAGAGCAGAAATGGGAGAGAGACAAAGGTGCATTCAAGCAAACTCCAGAAGACCGTTCTTAATTAATTGTGATTAAAGCAATAAGGTGTTATTTAAAAAAAAAAAAAAAAAAAAAAAAAAAGTTTTATGCTGTTTCTTTTAAGTGGTGGAGAGCAACTGATGCTGAAGAAGGGATGATAATACTGAGGAATGCTTCCAGTGTTTTTTTTCTAACATGTACTCCGGATGTGTAAAAAATATAAATGGGACATTTGATGGTTTACATATGATCACAGCTTTCTTTGTTTTGAATCACTTCAGTTGTCTACTCCACAGTTAGCACATTTGTTTCCTGGTTACTGCCCTCTTCTTAACATCCTTCTCTACTCTCACTCTGTTTTAATATATTTTTGTTCATCTTTCCTTAAATGCGTGTAATATTTACACATAATAGTTTGTCTCTGTCCCAGCTGATGGTTTTCCAAGTTTCTGAATCCAGATCCCGTATGTGTCCCATCACCCTTTACTGGGGGCAACCTACGTGAGGACTTAGGAACTATGTATTTGAATGCACGATGGAATCTTGCGCTTTGTAGATGTTACATTGAGGACAAGCATTACAACAACAAACATACGATCTTGGCAACATTTCACAGTATGAACACTGAGGCAATTTAACAGAGGAGCAAGATGAGGCCGTTAAGTGATGTTGAGGTCCTCGGTGATCTTATTCTAGAACAGTATTCTGGTTTCCACCTTTCTGGTTTAACCCTTGCTCACTGTTTCCTCAAAATGTAGCGTGAAAGAGTTAAACTGGTACTCATTTACAATTTAGGTTAATAAATGGCCAACCATCTTTGATTCCTGTGGAGAAACTGAAGACATACTTTCTTTAAGGAGAAGAGGCTATTTATTACATAGTCATAGAACGGTTTGGGTTGGAAGGGACCTTGAAGTTCATCCAGTTCCAACCCTTCTGCCATGGGCAGGGACACCTCCCACTACCCTGGGTTGCTCAAAGCCTCATCCAACCTGGCCTTGAACACTCCCCAAAAATGCCCCCTTAAAAATGTTTAACTGTTTTTGGGAAACACAATGTTTTTCAGCTGTTTGGTACCTTAGACACAGGCAAAATTATTTATGATTTCAATACTAATTTATTTATTTGTTAAACTGTTTAGTGTATTCTGATAACCTTGCAGTAGGATAACACTGACAACCGCTATTTCTTATAGGACTCTCTAATATAGTTTAATGAGTGTTATGAGGCTTTTTGCAATATGAAATCAGCGTGTTGCATTTTTAAGTTGAATTTCAAGTTACACTGTGTACAATATTCAGTTATTTATTGTGTCTGTAGTCAGAATACACACTAAGCATGTGCATTACAGTGCAATAATTAGCATATAATTTTCAACGTTTCAATGAACTTTTGTCATAAAATTTAAGGAGATTTTAATTGCTAGTAATCAGGATTGCATGTTAATAGGCTGTAGATAATTAGGAAACCATTTGCATTTCTCTTCCCACGAATTTTCTTAGTATTTAGACCCTCACTTAATACATAACTTTTTCTCAAGAGGGTTGGATAATCCTATTTAGTCACAGTAATAATAGATAGCCATTTTTTTCTTTACGTTTTCTTTCAGTTCTAATGATTTTGAAAGGATTATAGCTTTGATTAGTCAGATTTACGGATACTGAATGTACAGTATTTTCCCTCCGACTTCTAATAGGCTAGAACAAACCGTCATTTGTCACAACAATAGTAATATTGGTTGTAAATTTGCATTCCTCTGTGATAATGAAGATCTTTCTAATTTCGATTGCTCTAAATGTTGGGAAGAATATTCTGCAAGTTAGTATGTGCCAGGGAAAATTCTGTTCCCGACACATTTGTGAATATAGTGCTGGAAATCTAGGCTGCCTACAGCCTCTGTCATGTTAATGATAAACAAAAGAAATACTTCTTTGTCTTCCATGTTTGAAGCAGTTTAAATAGCAGGGAGAGTCTGTAATATTGTCACCACTTGATTTATTAAGGTGTTTTGGATAAAGATGTATTGGAAGAAGTTGTGCATGTTCATGAAGCAAAGTAAAGATGCAAAGAAGATTGAGTAAAGAGGCAAAATTGAAATAATTTTAAGGCAGCTGTTTGTTTGGTGTAAGGCAAACGGAGGGATGTGTAATCATTTAAATGTTCCTGAAGGAAAAAAAGTAATAGACCCTTACAGGGTTGGCAGTTATAATAGCACCTGAATTCATTTACAGTAGGTTAGGCAGAAGCCACCTCTTGAGGTTGTATATGAAATGTTTAAAGAAACTATAGAAAATTGATCATACAATCAGAAAATACAATAAATTATTCATGCTACAAGTGTTCATTTTACGATATGTTTTAGTACATTTGGGGAAGTGGTCATAAAAGATAATTTTGATAAGTAAAGCATTCAGAGAAATGTGTGAGAGGGTGAATCCAATGATGGAAGTCACTGTGGTAGCTACTGTTAAGCTTTATATGTTTTACTGTGGACTGGCTAGAAACTCAATTGAAAATAAGTGAGATGAATCACAGAAAAAGAAAGGGAAGTGTTGCTGGAAACGTATTGCAAATCTGTAATATTCTTGTAAGAGAAAAGGCTACTTTGCGCCCACTGTCAAGAATTTTAAGTGAAGGATGAAGTAACTCAGTATGTGGTGGCAGTTAATGCGTTGTACTGCATCATTGTGTGTATTGCACAAGCCAAGCTGGGAGAAAAATTAAATGGCTGATGGCCGAGGTGTATGAAATTTTAGCGTTGGGCTTCCATGGGAATTATATTTAAGTTAATAAATTGATTGCTTACATCCTTCCATCACTTTAAAAAAGAAAAAAAAAGAAAAGCTGTTGTTATGGTGTGTATATAGTTAGATTGTACAATAATAAAAATGTTTTAGAATCAAAACGCTAAACAAGTGGAATCAGACTTCCCTTCCATTTTACAGATCTGATGTGTATTTTCTACCTTTTCTTTGTCAGATACAGCTGATTGTCTGTTCTACTTTTGCTGTAGTCTGTGAGTAGGATGAGTGTAGTTTGAAATGGAATGTATACTGAATTGACTGTGTTTTCCGATTTTCTTCCATTCCCCATTCCATTCTCTCTCTGTCCATTGAACTCACTGGAAGAGGTGATTCTTTGTCTTAAAATGTTTCCAGCGTAGTGTTTATTCGGATCTATTTCATGCCATCACCTACTTACATGAAAACTCTAGGAAATTTGTTATTACTTAAAGTGAGTTTATATAGTAGCACTGTAAGGTGTGTAGCATATTTTATGGCAAAACTGGAATCCACTTAAATGAATTGCAGTGATATTATCGGTCGCTTGAAAGCCTTTATTGTAGCAATAAGGAGTTTGTTCCAAAAGACAAAGAACAACAATTATTTGATTATTGATATCATTACAATTGAGGATCACCTGCAAGCATTGGTAGGTGTAGCAAAGATGTAGCTAAAGATCATGACTTCGCTAGACAAGCCCAGGTGCAATGTGCTTATTCAGAATCACAGAATCAGCGATAGCTTTAAAAACATGTATTTTTACACAGCATACTGCTTGCAGATTGAGAAGTTGCAATATTAGGCTATTTTCGTCACAGTTTTAGCGCGTTCTAGTGCATGATGATTTTGAAAGAATAGTGAATACAAAATTAAAACAACAGACTCTAAAATACTGTTTCAGGCTGTCACCATACACTGGAAAATGGTTTAGAAGGCTACTCTTTGAGATAACTTACTTTGTTAACATATTAAGCTATGTACTTCTAAACTTCACTTTGAACTTGGAGGTTTTCTTCTTCAGAATCTGGTACCAGGAGTACCCAGGCAGCCTAAAGGATGTCGTTTTAAAAACACGCTGAGCAAAACGTGGCACGTGCCTGAGACAGCTGCACTCGGAGTGCTCTATCAGCCCCGTAAGTGTGGGAGCGGGAGCAGGATTTTGCTGTCTGGTTAACCTGTAATATGAAAGCCATGGCACTCAATGCTGGAACTACTGGGAATTTTCAAACTGAACTTCTTTGTATTGGAATGGTTGCTTCTTTGACTGGGGACTGTTTAATAAAATAATGTAAATGTGTTTTTCCCCCTTTTTTTTTATTTTTGTGCAAAGGACAACAATGAAGCCTGTTAATGATTCAATTAAACATACAGTTTCTGTACTTTCAGAATGGAATTTTTCTTTTGATTTTGAAATAGGTTTTTAATTTTTTTTCAAATAGCATGTCAAGGAGGTACAAAGATATTTTGATAAAATTCAATGTTTTGAACAGTTTTTTAGCATAATTTTATTTAGTGGGAAATTTTCATTTCTTTTAAAAATTCTGATTCCATTCCAGAAGTTTCTGGAATTTTTTAATTTTTCCAAAAAAAGAGAAATCTGGTTTCTGCCAGTTTTAGGTAATGGCTGGTTATAAAAGAGAATTATTGCTGTTAATTTGTATAGCAATTCAGTTACGATCCCTTGGGGTGACAATGAGCAAAATATGAAGACCGACTATTTTGCATCCCAAACAGCTTGCAAATGGAGTTAAAAACAGATCAAACAATAATTGAGCTCCACTTGGATACACAGTGTATGCAGCTGTTTTATATGTATGTTTTAAAAGCATTGTTTAATTCTTTTTTCCTTTGGTCAATTGTTCTTGCTAGTATATTTTTAATATATTTTTAATGAATATACAGCCTGAAAATTAAACATGCTTAGAGATGAATTGTTCAATGAAATCTTTTCTGCTTTTTGTATTGTACTTGTGAGGAGAGCATATGGAGGACTAGAAAGTAAATGAATCAGATTTTTAAAAATGCTTTGCAGTAATAATCAAAGATGTGCCATATATCCATCATTAATTCAAACTTTTTCTTACAAGTGTTTGAAACTTGTTGGTATTCTTTTGAAGCCATCACAAATTGTCCTGAAAAGGTATTTCTGGCAAACCTCAAATGTTCCCTGCCCCCAGTTTTTTTTTCCTTGTGAACAGTCTGGTGGAAGAGTAGGATTTGCACTTAATTTCTCTTCACTGGATATATGTATTCCATGTATATGTAAGTTGTATCGTGACTGCTGAAATATTTTTCCAAACTATTAAATAATAGCCTCAAATCTTTTGCCCGTATATAACCTTTTACCTATAGGCCTTTGCCTGTCACACTATACCTATTAACACGGGTGAGACAGTGATTAGAAGAGAGATAATTGAGTCTGTCCAGTCTGCAGTGATTACAGCTGTTGCTGACGTTCTTGTCCTTTGCCCATCATACCTTTCCCCTGCCAGAGTAGAGGTGGTCTGCTGCATGCTGAGCAGATGTTTCTCCTTTGCATACTTATCTTTTGAGTGCCTTTATATACAAAAATCAGATTGCACTGCTACTGTCACTTTTATCTGATGAGAGGAAATCCCAGACGAATGAAGCTGGTTTTCTTTTCAGGCAGCTAAGCAACGTTGCTCAGGGGCATGTTCTCTTTCCTTGCTTCTGTTGCTGCTCACTGTAAATGTTTTCTTTCTGGCATGTTTCTTCTTTAATCCCTCTTTCCCTCTTTGACCCATATCCTTAATCCCATTGGGTTTCTTTTGAACTTGGTTATTTCTTCGTCTTCTGGTACATCTGTCTGCTGTAACTATGAATCGTTTGCCAACACCACATTTTCATCATATTCCCTGAATATCTTTTTCCTCCCACAGTTTGTATTACAGTACTTGAAGAGGTACAGGGACACTTTCTGGGACTGGTCATTCTTCAACTCTGTGATACTGTGTCATTCTTGACTTCATTTCTTCTATTTCTTCTTATCTTCTATTTTTAGTGTTCTCTTTCCTTTTTTATTTGTTCAACTTTCTTGTGCAATTAATCATTATTCTCCCAACAAGTAGAAAACTGTAATGAGAGTATCTGAGATGATATAGGTAATATGGTTCTGTATGTTAAATTCACAGAATACTCATTCAAAATGTCTACTTTGTATACATCTGAAATGATTTATTTCTGTATTGCAGTATAATAGACGAGATTTCTTTCTTCCCTGATTTTCCTGATAAACTCCTATAAAAGTAGCAATGGTTTATCACATCTTGTGAAATTCTTTTATGTAAATAGTGGTCATTTCTTTCTGGTAGCTCTAGTTTTCACTGGAAAGATATGTATTACACATGTATAATTAGAGGAGAGAACATTGAAGAGACGCAAGTGTGATTTTCTGAAATTACACTACATTTGTAATGCAGGATTTTGCTCACTGGTGTCATTTTCAGCTGAATTTTCACACTAGGCGTCTTCAAAAGCAATTCTAAACACAGTCCAGGGTTCCAGTCTGTAGAGATTAACCCGTTTGAAGAGTAGTCATTTTGTTACTGAAAGTAGGCATGTGGCTATGAACTGTAACTGAGCTATTTTGCTCTGGGCATTTTCCTGGTGGTGGAGTAGGTATGGATAACTTGGAAAATAAAACTTGGTTTCTGAATGCGTGTTTGCTTATCATGGTAACACAGCAGCTCAGCAAATACAGCATCGGGAAGAAGTGATGGCCAGTAATCACCAACCAGGTGGATGGGACCTACTGTACTGTTGTATACCGTATGCTGTTTTCCTGAGAGGTATGCATTGATTTAGATTTCAGGGCTAGGCTTTCCTCTCTCCCTCTTTACAGATTGCTAAAAAGGAGTTTAGCCATAATCTGTGCATGCTCAGTCCTACTCCTAATCTAGGTTTGAACAGTGGAGCAGGCAGATATTTCTAGCTGCTTCCTTTTGTTACTAATACCAGGTCTTTCCATTTGGAAACTTTTTTATTTATTTATCCTTCATACAGGAAATAAAATATGCACTTCTAGTAATAGTCTTAATGGTGTTAAAGGATGTTACAATTGAGGGACTTAGTATACATGAATTGCAGATACATGTTTATATTAATAAGGTAAATTACTGCTGAGGAACATAAACATGCAAACATGCTGTTAACATCGTATTCTAAGGGATGCAAGCCCTTCTGCTATTCCATTAAGGGGAAGCCTTCACACAGTATGTGTGCCTGTGAGCTTTCTCCTCCTTGGTGAATGCAAATGGCTTTAATGCCACAGAAATTAATCTCTAGTTCCTGGTAGGTATTTAGGATAGCTAGATTACCAAAAAATTTTGACTGTGTAATAGAGCCTGACTAGTGTCCTCCTTATTGTGTGTAGATATGATGAGGCTTAATACTTCTCTGCTGTCATTTCAATATCCCTAGTACTGCTGCTTATATATTTAAATATTTTCATGCCATTCTCATGCCTAAAAAAAATTTCTCCTCCCATTTCCGTCTTGTAACCTGTAAAAGGTTTTTGTTAAAAAAACCAACTCCATAGATTTGCTTTTTAATACATTCCAGCATGAAATACTAGTTCCAGTGCAGCTGATCTTCTGCTTGCATATCTTCAACTAACCAACAGTCATAAAAAATCAGTTTAAAACAATTTAAATTCTGTGCATTCAGAGAATCTATTTTCACTGATTTAATTAGTTTTAGTTTGCGTTTTCATTCTCCATTACTCATATAGCTCATCTTGCTTAAAGGATGCTGAATTTTTAACTGATGAACAGCAATTAATGTTATAATGCGTAGGCCAAAAGTAAAAATGGTCAGAAATTGAGATTAGCAGTAAAATTTTGCACAAAATCAGCAATATCATGGTTGTTAGATGGCCTTCATGCTGGTTTCCTTGGTTTTTTTTTTTTTTTTTTTGGTTATTCATATACCCTGGAAAGATACCACAGCATATTTTAGCAATCTTATAGTACGTAGTCAAGACTATAATTGCATTATTTTTGTGACTAAATTTGTCAACAAACTTTGTGGAAGTAAAAACTGTTCTCGTTACTGAAAGGGATAGTGTTACTTGAGGTATTTTTTGAAAATCTAGGACTTGGTATTTTGAAAGATCAACAATGTTCGATGGTTTGGGATAGTAATCCTAAAAGAATGGTATGCATTACTTATGTTCCACTGTTGTAAATAGTGACAGTGTCAGGAAGGATTTCTTTAAATGAATGAAGTTTATACAGGACATGCCATCTATAGTATGACTGAATAAACATTGATTCTAACCTTTATTCATGAAAGGCGGTAATCTCAGGCTAATGCCGCACTTAACTCTGTACTTTCAAAATGATTTGCCTGATCTGATAAATTATGCAGTCTTTTATTTTGACCTTGTAACCCTGTAGAGTTTACTCAAACTGACTCCATAGTATTTGCCACATTAGCAGTATAATGGCTGTAAGCAGTTCTTGTACTACAATTCATTCCGCAGCAAAAGGTAAACACTGGGCCATGAAAATTTATTGATTCAATTACATGATATACACATAGCGCCATTTGAAAAGTGTTTTAGGGATTAAGTCGTTACATATCTTCTGTTTGGTCAAAAATCTGAAATACATAAACAAGGAAGCAAGGAGTATTGAGAAATATAAACTCTTGTTTTTACTGTATGGTAGAATGTGCTGTTAGACATCAATCTAAAAGTTGTTTAGGTCAAAGACCAAGCCAGACATTGAACTGTCACGCCTGTAGCCCTGACTAAGGTAACTTTTGCCCTCAGTTAATCCTGCAAGTTTGTTATACTTTACCATGTAAATTATTTTTGCATATTTCAGATTGTGCCTAGGAGTCCAGGCTTCACAGTTTTCTGTTTGAATAGAACAGAACGGGTTTTTTTCCTTAAACAGCAGAAGGGAAGGATTAAAAAAAAAAAAAAAAAAGAGTAGAAGCAAATTGATTTAAGCATATTGTCATTACATGACATCATTAATCTGTTTCATATTGTGTGGCCAATTTTGTTTCCGCTAACTGTGCTTTTAAATCTAACATTACATGTTTTTATCTTGTGTTGGACTATCTCATGCCTTTATCTGCTCAAACTGAGGAGTGGGGATATGTTTTTGTACAACCTAAAGACAAAATAAACAAAACAGTTGTCTTTAATTTTCTCTCTTATTTTAGTTACTTAGAGTTTACAATATAGGCAAGGGAAATTCTGCACAACCTTTACTAAGTCAATTACACAATGGCACAAAAATATTAAATATATATATATACATATAATTATGAAGCACTTAATGTTAAAACATGAACTGAAAGAGAGGTCGCTAAGGATGTGGGGTGCTAAAGTAAAGCACAGCTCTGAACTGAAACTGATTGTTTTTCATATTTCTGCTTCTTTTGTGCTCCATCTTTCTTTTTTTTTTTTTTTTTCCAAGGTGCATGTATTAGAAAATGATGAATATCTCCAACTTGAGATATTTGCATTTGCTCTAGCTAATGCAAACAGGGTAGTTGCTGGGAATCGCACTTGAGAAATGGAAGGAAAATATCCAGTTTATGTCAGTGCTTTATGCAGACATAATTTTGGAGATATGTTTACTCTCGTGTTTGGAACGTGGTTGGAAGAAGGAAGATAAACTCTTGAAAAGATCATTTTCTTCAGAACAGTTAAAATATATTTACAATACATATGCAGTGCTGACTGTTTGATCTGTAATTCAGCACTGCTGATTAGCTTAGGCCTTGCTAAGAGAGTTTCCTGTTTTACATTTTAAGAGTCCTTCCCTTGGGTTTGTTCTTTGGACACTGTTGGTCTGGGTAAATGATGTTGCCATGGATTCAACAGCAGCTCTGGCAGAATGACTAAAGTTGCTTTTTGGGGAAGCACAATAGCCATGAGTGCTTAGAACACTAATATTTCAGGGGTAATTAGGAAACTGGAGAGGGGAAAATGAGTGGTACATGGAACTCCTGGTGCCTGATGAGCACATACTCTGGCTTTGAATGACCTCGTAGCAAGCAAGCAGAAGACTAGTCAATGGCAACCTAAATTACTATATTTCTACAATACAGTGTTTCTGCTAAACTCTACAGGACAATTTTAGATTTCAAGAGAGGTGGAATGAAGTGGCAAAAAAAAAAGGGGGGGGGGAGGCAGGAAAAAGAAGTGTATACAGGCCTTCACCTCTTGGTGGGAAGGGACATGAAGATGTCTAAGAAGGACTCTTGACCAGGAGGAGAATGGGGCACATAAAAGTAGGATAAAATGCATAGAGGACTCTGGAAAAGGAGAGCACTCTGGCTGATGAAAGCACTGGCTTTAGAGAAGGATGAGATGAAGGATACCTATATCCCATTAAGTACTTACAGAACTGCCATTGAGGGAGGGGGAGAAAGGAAAACAATCTACTTTTAGGGTTATAATGTTTTAATCCTATAAACATGGTGTAAAATTGTTGTAGTTATGCAGCTATAAATTGTATATATCAGTGTGAAGACACAGCTTTAAGCTTCTGTGAAATAAGGATACAGAGTAATTTTATATATAAAAAAATATAAATCTAGACTGCCGATGATTTTCCAGGTCATAGCTTATTTCTATTATTTTCTCCCTTTTACGTTCCCTGCCCTTTTTTCTTTTCTCTCTCCAGCTGGGGGACTCTTCACCACCCCAATTCCCTATGTTAACAGAGTTACTGAAATTACAAATTCAAGAGCTTAAAAGTTTAGTGAGTGTCAGAACTTACGTTACTCATTCAACCATATTTTGGCCTTGTATGTATTATAAAGCAGCTCTTAATTGGAGAATCTCATGCTCGTTTTCAGGGGACTGTTGTCCCATTTAGTGCAAAGAGCAACAACCACTAAGCAATTATTCAAATGTTTGCGCTTGGATTTCTGTCAGTAGCCCACCTCCCGCTCGCTGTGTTAAAATTTTCTTCTGCATTTTAAATAAAGTTTTATTTTGCTTCTAACACTGTGAAGTAAATCTATATGCTATAATGAATTCAAAAGCCCACGGGCTTTTCTATAGTGCTTATGTTATAGTATCTGACCTTGCAAATCTTCAGAGCACCTTTTTAGAGTGACTCATAATTATTCCCAATTTACAGATGGCAAACTGGTGCACAGGGGAGATTAAGGGCAGAAGTGTCCTCTGCCAGGTTTTCAAATTGGCTGGCCATTGCACACTTTTTAAAGAGTAAAGCAACCGTTGACTTCAGATGTTGCTCTGTGTTCTCAGCAGTCCCTCAGTTTGGAGTCCAAGGTTTCTTACTTGGTACCGAGAAGATGAGAAATGCAGTGTCAGTGACCCTATGTGAGAGGTTTTGCTCAAATGAGATGACCGGTATCATTTGGGTTCTATACTGTCTCTGTTGCTCGTCTCTGAAGACTGAAAAGTCTCCTTTTCCAGCCTTCTTCTCCCTTCTGTGCATTCAGATTTCTGCAATAAAAAGGGATTGCCCACCCAGGTGGCAAGTAGTCTATTGCAGTGAAAGACTGCAGATTTAAGGACAAATATTACTAGGATATTTGTACTGGAGAGGTGGTAAGTGAAGTAAGTTAGGGGGGTAACTAAATCCACTCTTTATGTGAAGCGGTGTCAGTGATCAGTGTCAAAAGCTGTGATTTCTAATAGATCAGCAGAAGCTACTGAACCTATCTGTTGGAAAAATATGGGATTAGATGGCGGAAGTAGTAAACAGAAGCTTTGAAAGCAAGATATAGAGAACTAAGAACTGATAAACCGTGTGGCGTAGTGTACTTTCTGACACAAGAGTAATATACAGTCAATTTAACGAAATTTTTACTTTATTGCTTGCTCATACCAAAGACTTGATGTTTTAGAATAGGCATTTGTTTGATGTCTGTATGATATTTTAATATATACTACATAAAAATTCATATAAATTAATGATTATATTATATATTCGTGTAAATATATTTATTTAGATATTTTGATGAGTATCCTTAAACGCTTAAAGGCTGTGTAAATCTCTAAATTTAAAACGCATTTCATACTCTTTTTATTCTTCATTGGTGCAAAAAAAGAGAAGTCTGGAACAACGCTGTCCGGGCACTGCTTGGTTGGCTGGATCTTTCATAGAGTTTGTCATTGATTCCATATGTGAATCTACTGTCTAGCCTTCATGGTGAACGGTATCTTTTATCTTCGGGGAAATCTTTAAGCAATTTAACTATGCTTAGCTTATTGTTCAGTAATAAAGAAGTAACATAAGGAAAGTGATTTAAAATATTGTTTTATGTAAAAAAAAATGAAACTAATTATTCATTCATTATGAATATAGCTCTATATTACTATTAATTTAACATCATTGCCCTTGATTGACATAAATGGTTATTATCAGCATAGTTTAGTCTTGAGATAAATGACGTATCAAGAAACAAAATAGTAATTTTCTTATAAAGAAAAAGGAGGGGGTAAACTGTATTTTTGTTACTGCCAGTATGTTCAGATCACATAAGTAACAGGTTAAGGGGGAGGAGTAGTCAAAAATATCACAAGTAGTTCATATCATTTTCTTGCAACCTTAGCACTTCACCATGAACATTATAAATGACTGATTCTCCTTTAGGTACTGACTTGCTTTAGAATGATGTATGAAATAATATGTGTTTTGCATGTCCTGTTTGTAATGATAAAGGTCATATAGTATCATTTACATAATCTCTAGCCAGAAATGAACTCCAGCAATATCTTCTGTATAACATATACATTATCTGAGGTTTAAAACTCTCATTATTCATGAAAGTTAATTTTACAGTGGGTGTGAATGATCTATCTTATGGCTGCTTTTTTGATCATTCTATAAAATAATATGGAGCAAAGCCTGCACAAATAGCAGGAAAACCAGTAAAGAGTGATGCATTTGCTTGACTCTGTGTATACCCGATTGGATCTTGATTGATGGCAATCATTTGTCTTTGTCAAAAAAAGGAGAAAAATTCAGACATTGAAATAAGAGTGCTATCAAACTTTCTACAATGGCAGAAAGATTCTATTAATGCAGCCTGAGAGTATTAACTGTCTCTGCTAGAAAATGATAAAGAATGTTAATTTTTTTTCTTGAACATGTTTAAGTGTAAACTGCATTATTTTGTCTATGTGTGAAGACTAAAAAGGGCATACTACAGATTTATGGCATGATGGAATTGGAATAAAAAACAGTAAATTACAAAAAAAAAAAAAGAAAAGAGAAACAAAAAGCCAAATACAAGAGCTTAATCCTTCTGATTATGATTTCTCAACAAAACAATAAAAGTTTAAGTAGCATAGTGTCGTAAAATCCTTAATGCTGCATTCCAATTGATATTGAAGCTTTGAAGACTAACTTCAAAGGAGGTTGAACAAGAGCAAAAAATAGATATAAACAACAAAAAAAAATGACAAGCTTGGTTTTAGAATTCCTTTCGTATGTCAGATCTAGGAATATTGACCCATTACTTGAATGGGCTTTAAGGCACCTTCCTTATTAATGATACTTAGAAACACAAAGCATATGCTTGTGGGTAATAGTGTATTTAAGGGGAAAAATGTTATTTCACAGTATGATAATGCTAGAAATACAAGAATACTTTCTCTTTTTAAATAAAGGAATATCTTTCCATATATACAAAAAAAAAAATGCCTTAATCACTGGATTTATCGTGCCATTTGTATCTGTGGGTTTTATTATACATCTCTTATGACCTCTGGTTCTAAATAGCAGCATTAAAGTTTGATTGCTGAAACAGTATTTTCTAATACTGCAATTTGTCTCCATGAGTATTCTCTCTACCCTAGTAAGGCAAAAATTTTTGATCCTAAACTTTTAAAGATTAAGAAAAGTATAGTTTCCAACTTTGATGTTTACTCGTCCTTGGTGCATCCTTACAAATAAGTATTTGAGAGATTTTTCTTTAAAGCACAGCTGAGAGAAAGGCCATACCAAAATTGGGGGCCAGGAACTGCAGTTTTATACTATTGTGCTTTGTGGCCCTCATTAAGTCATTTTAAAGCTTTTGGCTATTTCTGCGCTATGTGTTCCTAAAAATGTTTTCCAGCTTTGCCTTAGTTCATTGTGTGCCTGACCGTGGTAGTGAGCTCATGATTAAAAGGCAGCATAAGCGCAGTGTTACCTGTCCTCGCTTAAAGAACCTTGCAGTGACATCATTAAAAAGTTCACACTTTTGAATGGATTCATTTGATAACTCTCATGATGCTGTTGCTACTGCTGCTGAGGATGCTAAGATGTGACTCCAGATTGGGGAGGTATTTACTTTTTTCCATTTGGGGGCAAAATGATAGGGTTAGGCAAGTCATTTGTTCCTAAGAATGACTTGTATGATTGAAATTTTTGCTGTTACTATGAGCAGCTGCAAGATTACTTTATGAGAGAGAAGTTCTGGAAGTGGAAACGCACTAAGTAATTACATGTACACACTGCTTCACCCCCTACCTTTAGAAAAGCACCCAATGAGCACCAGACTGATATTGTAGGACAGCGTTAAGATTATGAGGTCCCATTTTCAAGGAGCAATAGAATCAGGATCATCTATAATGTCCTAATAAGCCTCACTGCTTGTGTGTACCATGGCACAGCCCTTAACTTGATGAAGAAATATTCTCTCTAGTGCTCTCTCCTTTCCTTCTCTTCCCTCTTCCCTCTTTCTTCCTGTCCCCTCTCTGTCCTTTCTTGGTGCTGTTGCCTGCCTGCAATTCCTGTGACCATTACTTCTCCATCAGATTTCTCATTTGACTTTCTCTTGCTTTCCCCAGGTTTTTGTACCAGGTGGCCCTGGTTTTATGGCCACCCCTTCTCTACCCTACCTCTTGTCCTACTGATTCCCAGCTCTGTTCTATTTTTTTCTGCTTGATCACCAGCAGATCATGTCAGCATAATCCTTCCCTGTGGCCTCTCAACTCTCACATTTTTATCTAGATTCTTTGTTTCCTCAACAACAAAGACACTTTGTCAGTTCTGTATGTGAATGAAAAAATTTCCTCCTTTGTGCTGTTTACATTGTAATGGTTGTAGAGAGCAGCAGAGAAAGACGACTGAAACTTTCTTTGTCCTAATGTGTCTCGATCTGTCTGGAGTAGCCATTTCAGAGAAAGTTTAGATTATTTTTTTTAAAGATGAAATTCTGGAATTATCCTCGGTTCATCTGTGGGAATATGGTCCTGTCATGGACAGGAACTGAAACTGTTCTCCATGAGTTTGACACGCATGAAGTCACAGACTGGGCCTATGAGAAGTACGATGGGGAAATCTGAGAGGTATGACCTAGGGAAGGATGAGCAGCATCTTCAAAGGTGTTTCACTATTAGCAAACGTGTGCTGATTGTATGCAAACTGTGAACTTCCAAAGCCATCACCATGGCCATATTTGGCAGTCTTGAACACAAATAACCAAAAAAATACTTTAGACAATGCTTCTGTGTTTAAAAAAAAAAAAAAAAAATTTGCTTAATATAGGTAATTTTGACTTGTCAAATTGTATTCCAAAGGGTTAAAATTCAGTAAAGATATAATAATACCTTAGAAGAATTCTGGGCAAGCAGAATTACCTACAAACCTATCTCTTATCAAACACTCAGCAGCCATTCAATGTGTGTCACAGAATAAATTCAGCAAAAGAACCTGTTACATGTGTTAATGCGTTAATTTCTTACCCCCAAATCCCATAGTATCTTGTAATCTCTGTGATGATTGTCAGGCTGTCTCTTCTCTTACTGCCCCCTTCCCTCACTGGAATTTTTTGGGGGAAAATACCATCTTGCAGTGATTAGTATCAAAGATTGGTTACTTCTATCATATGGTTTGGTAAGTAATCCTTAGCTATTGCTGTGATTTGCTGCTTTCCCATATCACTTCACACATGTATTTCATTTCCAAAGTTTAGCAAAGTTATTCCCTATAAAGAGGGTGAAAGTCTAGATGAAAGCCATCCCTCTTGTGAAAACCATATTCTCTATCCCTCTTAGTGACTAGTACAACAAAGTAAATTTTAATGGTGCATGATACTGAAAATGAATCCTGGTGACCTTGAGAAGCTGTAGCAAAAGATCAGATTTTATTTGAGTCCTTGCCATTGTTTTCATTATTGTATTTTTAATTTTTAGTTGAAAATGTAGAACTGGTAGCTGTGTATACATTCAGTATTTCAAACAATCCAAATTAAAATTCGTAAGTTGCTTTAAAAAAGCAAACTGATTTGCGTGTAAATTAAATTTTTTATTCTTCTCTAGAGCTGTGTTCATTCCATTAGTAACTGGATTCATCTTCCTCTCCAAATGAGAAAGAATGGTTTGTCATCTGAAAACATTATTTTTTACAACAATGGAAAACTTTTCACTTTATCTTATCCTTGATATCTCTTACAAAATGCAGGGCCTTTTTATTTTGAAAAGGAAAGTAGGAACATCAATTTTCATGATGCGATGAAACAATCTTTTCTCAAGCTTGAGAGTCAGTCTGAATTGACTCTTCTCTCAGCAGAGAAGCTAATTGCAAAAAAACAAAAACAAAAACAAAAAACCAAAGTTCCTCAGTTCATTCACTGTTTTTTTTTTCTTCAAAAAGAATATTTTCTGTGAAGGAGTTAACAAACTTCATAAACAAGGTTTCTTGGAGAAGTTGTATTCCATACTGTACCAAAATGTTTGGGCTCTGACTTTTCATCATAAGCTACTGAAAAAAGAAGTTGGCTTAGTTTAACAGGGATAATACATGATTATTTCTAAAGCTGAATAATGGAGAAAGATGCGACTTTACAGATAATTACGTGTATAGTTTATGTATGTGGGAGGAAGATTATGTTCAAGGAAGAAACTGTGCATTGTGATGCAGAATGCCTAAATTATGCTTCTAAATATATGCACAATAATTTAATAGTGATATGGTCTTAAATAATCTTCTCTGAAGAATTTACATAAAACAAGAATTAACATCTCTAGCAAAAAAAAAGTCGAGAATTGTTTGGTTGTTCCAGAGAAGTGTTCTGCTCTCACCTTTGCATGCTGGATTTTAAATATGCAATTTATAGTTTTGTTAGGATTTTTTAAAACTAAAGGATTGCTTTCTTCAGTGTCCCTGCAGTTGAATGCTAACAGTATCACATACTGTACAGGTACTTGATTTATACACACATGTGGAATTCTATAGTCTAGAAGCTAAGGTTTGCCCAGGTCACTTAAAACTCTTTACTTTGGTGCCTAAATGACATATTAGAAAAGCAATTAGCACAGTCTCAGCCTGCTGTTTTTCACAGTAGTAATTCTTCCCAATATCTGTGCTCTGACCCTGAGGGTTGAGGCGCTGATGCTTGCATTTGTTTGAAGTCTGCTTCTCCACTCTGGATGAGTACTTGGCGGAGAGACACAGGAGGAGGAAGCAGGGAGTAGTAAGAGACAAACCACGTAAGACTCAGGAAATCCCTGGAGCTGAAAATAGTTGGAAACTGGCAGAGTATTAGGGGAGAAGTCATACATGATCGGCTTGTTCTTTCTCTTACTTAAGCCGCCACTGACATTTTTGGATGCAAAACTTGGGGCTAAACTTTTGGTGAGAAAAGGTGCAGCCATTCCTGTGCTCTTGTCCAAGAGGTGCATTCACGTCCCTGCGCTGGAGGGGACCAGCAGCACCTCAGGTGGCTGGTTAGTGGCACTGCTGGAGTGATGTGGTTTGGGTGAGCTCCAGCCTCAGTTACCCCAGATGGCTCAGTTCTCCTCTCCGATGGGGAGATGCCTTAGTGGTGCTGAGTGGCCGTGGGACAGGGATTCTTTGCTGCAGGTAGCTTATCGTTTCCAGTTGTGAATGACGAACAGCGTTGTGTCCACTTCATTCTTCTCCACAATGGGGTTCCTATGCTGAGAAGAACTGCTCAGTGTTGAGAAAGCTGTTTTAAATCGTTATGAAAGAATCTAAAGAAGTATATCGTTTCTCTACTTTTTTTTTTTCCACATTTGACTTGAACCCCGGTTGCTGAGAGGGCTGGTAAATTTGACTTAAAAGCAAATAAAAGAGCAGCTGGCTGAAGAGGGAAAAGTTGGAAACCTTGTCAAGACAGTTAATAGCACCCCTGAAGAAAAAGTCTCGTTGTCTTTTAGCATGTGTCTCTATGGATGCTAACAGATGGGAAAAAAGCTGGGGGCGGTGGCAGGTATGCTCATTTTTAAATCACTGAAATGAAATAGGAAACATTCCCTGTTTTACATCTAAGCTCTAACAGTCTTTGTTATCAATCCTGTTATTTAATGTTAGATCTAAATGCTAACACTATTGGTTTTGAGTGTAGAGTAAGGATACGTGGAGGAAGGAATATTGCAGTGTCTCTGTATTGCTCAGTCCCAATGGTCATTACCAAGGTACCAGTAGCTAGATTTCTCCCTTAATTATAGAAAAGAAGTTTGTTTTCTCAAGTAGTTGCCTCTGGTGTGTCACCTTATAAGCTTTCCTCCTAGAATAGCCCTTGAATTACTATATTAAAGTAATCTTGGGTAGGTTAACACTCTAAGGTTACTTGTGCTTTGCTGCAAGTAACCCTTCGGCAACTTTCATAACATTCCTAAGGATGGCTTCTGCACTTCTCTTTCATTAACGAGCAACCTGGTCTAGTGGGAGGTGTCCCTGCCCATGGCAGGGGGGTTGGAACTGGGTGATCACTAAGGTGCCTTCCATCTGATGAAGATAGCCAGAGGATAGGTGTGATTTTCGGAGGGAGTTACTTACTTCTTCAGAACTTTTATGAGCATTGGCCATCGGTGGATCTCAGGAGTTCAGTAGCCTGAGCTAGCTTTGATAGGGTGGGTGATTAAAGCTGCAGATACGTAGGCAAAGTCAAATGAGCACTCAGGGATCTGGTATGAAGTAGTACTATGTTTATCTAAATGTAAGATGGCGATTATTGGTGTGAGTAGAAAAGACCTCTTAACGTTCACCCCAAATATGCACTTTCCAAATGGAGGTTCCCACATCAGCTCCCAGTCTTGTGAACGTTTGTCTTACCTATCTAGCATCCATTAATGCTGCTTCTCCATCCTCCGTAGTGTAGCGTGGGTGCTATTTCTTGCCAAGGTCGTGTGGACGCCGTGCAGCTGGTAGGTGTGGAGCAGCATTCGCGCTGCCTGCAGAGACTGCCACCCTGCAAAGAGCTGCTCCTGGGCAGCATCTTCCCTGCAGACTGGGTGAGGCAACGCTTCTGAACGTGCCCCCGTGCCATGCCTATTAACTGCCCACCTGTTGGCTCCTGGTTCATTGAACACACATAATATGATGATGCTCCAACAGAAGGTAAAAGGTGTGTTTGCAGGTTACTTTTTCCTTCATTTAAAGCTTGCGTAAATACTGTATTCTTTGTGTGGTCTGGAAAAGGGTACTTCATCATAGTTTGATGGCGTGTTTTTATTTTTAGAGACCTTTCACAAAGCTTTCAAAGGAGAAATATGTTTAATAAGTTAAACGTTTTTAAAGGTTTTTGAGTCCCGTTGTTGCTTCCGGGCTGTGCTACGCTAGTATGGTAACAGTTAGGAGTCTTGCTCCATGTGCTCCTAGTGGTCTTGCTGGCTTGCACTTATTGTTTCCTGTCTCTGAGGGTGATACAATGTTTGCAGTTACTTGAACTCTTTCTTACATATGTTCCTGCAATCATCGCACAATGAAGTCATTTCCCAGATTTTTGCCCACCTCAGATTTTTAAATCCTAAATTAAATCTCCAACAGAAGCATTAGTCTTTAAATCATGCATGAATGGTGGTGTTTTTTTTGTTTGTTTTTGTATTAAGCAAGCTTCAGTTTTAATTATGTCATCATTCCTAAACAGAGAGTAGGAGAAATGCATGGTATTTTTGAAGTTGGATGTCTGTAAGACTAGTATCCTAACTGCAATCCAAATTAATTAATACTTTTTCCAACATATTGTTTAACAGTAGTCAAACATGCAGTGGACCTGAAAGAGTTACCTGTTCCCTGTAGTATACTTTAAAGCAGAGGACCAAGTATGTTCAAATTAATTTGTGATTAAGCAAGAGTTTGAAGGAGGAATTTCCTTATCTCCCCAGATGCACTCAAGTTCTGTCCACAATAAAAAGAATTTTATATTTATATATATATATATATATAATATATATATATGTATATATATATATTTGTATCTAGTCATTTAGAGACCTCAGAGGCTTTCTTTTCTTTATTATTCCCACTTAAAAAAACAAAAACAAAAAAACTCCACGTATAAGCATGCCAAAGTTGCTTCATCTCTCATAATTTGGAGGACAGACTTTCCTATCACAGGGACTAATACATTCTTCTCTCTTGAAAGGAAAACTTGTTTTGGCAGGCTGATTTGAAGGCAAGTGATCTTTAACAGACCTCACATCGGTTCATTCTGAACTGGAAAGCTATAGATGTTGTAACTAAGTCTCAGTCATCTTTCCTATTCCTCTGTTTTGTGTATGGTGAATTGCTGAATGAATTTAGTTACTAGATTTTAATTTCAACTTCTTTTGGAAAAAAAAATACAGAAAAAGTTTTGTGAAGGATAATGCAATTATTTTAGACCTTTCTGGCAGAGGACCCTTAAAAAATTAATTTGACTTTGCATTAGAAGAACATACAGCAGAAGAGTATTTGCTGAATCGGAGGGGTGCACTATTATGTTTTTATGGAAGCAAGAGAAGTATCCAGCTGTTAAGACAGCTGTAAAAGAAAAGGATGTAGGTTAGCCGCAGCTCTTAAAGTGCAGATATGTGGGAATGTGATTTCATCCTGTTTCTTCTAGAAGAAATGGTAGTGAAGCCGAAATGTTTGGGGCCAGTCAAATCTAAGATTGATTTTTGGGAAAAGCTTGACTCTAATTCTTGTGTCTAATGCTTTTGGGGTCAGAACACCTTACAAATAAAATAACAGATCTGAGATTTTCTTGTTTTGGTGAAAAGTTGATCTGTGTATCCAGACATGGTGAAGGATTGTCACCTGAAATTCCAAGCTACTGGAAAGAATTAATCCGAGTCATAACATTTCAGTGTACATTGCAGAATCATCACGTGTTCTGTGAGGAATAATTTGTGGGAAAAGATATGGATCCTTTCTATGTACGTGCTTAAGGTGAAAGCATCAGAACCAGTAGAAGTGGTGAAGGAGGTGGACAGAGATTGATCTAGCTCCTTTACCATATGTAGATACATCCTCTAACCTATATTGTTATGCTCCGTTGTTCAGTTTGGCGAGGAAGGGATGGCTAAGTCCTGCACGTTTCTGCATTATCAGAAAAACATCAAAAGATAAAACCAATAACATTGTGTACCTATTCTTGGAAAATATAATCATGGTTTGCAATATGAATAGCAGTTTATGGGATCTGTATGAACTGTAGTTATTTTGAAAAACAAATTAAAACTTGTTGACTACAATCAGGTGTAGGATGTGCGAGATCTGGAAAGATTTATGAGCTACTAAGCCAAAGCATCCTTTTGCAAATTTGCTATTCATTCATTCTTCCATATCTGAATCATGTTTGAACTAATTTTGCTCGAAGCCAGAAGAAAGATTTGATGTTAACTTACTACTTAAAGAGAAATAGAGTAGTTTTCAGTTAATTTATAATTAATCTTGATGAAAATACAGCAAGAATTGAACTGTGTCATAAGATGACTGTCTTTTAAAGTGCAGCTTTATTTTAGACTGATCAAAACAAGATCAGATCAGATAAGATAGTGGTCGCAGTGTACATGACCAGTACTGTATCATGTATTTAAGTGGGCCCTCTTTGAAGTATCAGCGTGCACTGGAATGCCAGCACTTCAAAGAATGCTGCCTCCAAAAAAGCTGCAGCTGTGGTTAGCCACCAAGGGGTTAATAAAGATCAAAGAAGAGCATACATAAACTCATAGGTAAACAGAGCTGTTTTTAAACTGGAAGTTAAAAACGCCATCATCTAGGACAGCAACACCTTGAAGGTGGGCTTGTCTTTACCCCGACGTGGTGCTTTATAGTGTGTAAAGGAGGACTGAAACATTTATTGTCAGCGTTTGTTTCTGGATTGCTTTTTAAATGAGAGATTCAAAGCTTGTCAATGCAGAAAAGAGTCTCTGTGATCTCTGAAATTGGCATTATTCCTCTTCCTTTGTTTTGCATGCTAGTTAGATGAGAATGCGTTTTTGGTATGATTTAAAGCACGGAGATAGGGAGGCCTGGGTGGGGTGTTGTGACTGCAGCGTCTTATGTGTGGCTGAGACAGAGATAATATCCTGACTATTCGCTGTATTAAAGCCCGCAAACAGCATTTCCACCAGTTTTTAAAATGCAGATCTAGGAATTACAGATCTGTGCTGTTTGTACTGTCTTGTTTATATGGGAAAATAGCATGAAACATCTGGTAAGACGTGCTTCCCTTACTGACATCTCCATTTGTTTCCTCTACGCTGGAAACACATAAGGTTTAAGCTGTACGAAAGTCCCTTCCAACTGTACAGAGGTCCCCAAAGTAGCAGTTCTGTGCTAAGTCCATGCAGACACTGTGCCTGAAGTTCACACCCGGCTTTCCACATCTGCTTCTTCTGGAAGATGTGAGGAAGAATGGCACTACTTTCTCTTCTGAAAGCACTAGGAAAAAAGCCATACTTTTTGATAATACTGAAATAGAGATAAAGGCAAAAGTCCTTTTAAAAACAAATCCTTTATAGACAAAGTCAAATGTTTTCTCGGAGAAGCGCTAGAAGAAACGGGTAGACTCTGATAATTTAATAATTTTATTAATATTCTGCATAGTTGATATTATGCCAGAGAAGTTTTACTCAATAATCTTGGGCCTTTGTTATGACCAGCTGCTGTTACTACAGCAATGAGTGTTGCAGAGATTAAAAGCCTGCCCATGCATAATATTTTTTGCTTAAGGGTTCCCAACTATTTCTATTTGTGGAAGTCTGTCTTTGGAAACTATGGAATATGAATGTCTATGTGGGAGGAAAATGAAGATATCGAGGGAAGGTGCAGACTGTGCCAATGTTGGAGCAAGATTACGTGATATGTCTTTTTTGATATCAAACATATTCCCCGTTATCCTCCTCTTCCTTCCTTTCCCTCACCTGCACCTTTCTTTCCCTCGTTTTTAGTTACATAGTTGCTGGTGAGACTGCAGCATAAACATGTTAGTAATGTAAAACAGAATAAAAACGCTCAACCTTGATAAGCTGAGATTGTTACTGCGATCCAGTTATAGTGGAGCCCCATGAATGCTTATGTGAATGCGGCTGAGAGGGAGGGAAAGTAGATCTTCTTTAACTGGTTTTGCCATTGAAAATGTAGGTAATGTAGGTAGCATTTCCAAAGATCTCAAGGCACTTACCAGGAGTTAATTAATCTTTAATGTTCCGAATATGTTCGCATTATCAGTGAAGTGCTGTGATAAATACACACTGAGATAGAGTGTAGCTGGCCAAATAATATTTTAGTGGTAACTGACTTAATACTAACCAAACCTTTTCCTGTGTTCTTTGCTAATGCAGACAAAGTTGTGGATCAGATCAGGAACCTGATTTACTGGAAAACAGTGTTTTTCCTTCTGCATTGGTACTTTGATCAGGTTTACCGCGTGGCAACGCAAATACTTGTGCATGGGATCTCTGGGTGAGGTGGTGAACATGGTGCTGTTGCTGAGATCTTGCTTGTCAAGCTACATCTTCAGTGCCGTGCTTTACCGTCATTAAGCTCAATGTTCTATTTTCTGAAATATGTTAGATATTTTGGGGCACGTTACAAAATATTAATAGAGTTTCTACACAAAACGTTCTTTAGATTGGTACTTAGAGACATGTAGCTAAATGTATGAATGTGCTGTGGTGTAACTTTTTTTTTTTTTAGATCATGGTTTGTGAAAGCTTATTACAAGAATAACGAAGGGTTTCAGAAGATGTTTTGCTTTCTGAAATCACATTTTATTAAGTCAGTTAGTGGAAGATATGTTGCATTGTATTTTTAAATGCAAAATACAAGAGATTTTAGTTAATATTCTAGACATACAGCTGCATGAAAATGCAATGGATTTGAGCTTGCAAGATAAAGCAGGCACATTGCATTGATGCCCTACAGCCTGCTAGCACTATTTCTTCAAGATCTCTGCAGTTCTTTCTAGAACTTCATCATTTTTATCTTTGGATTGACAATCAAATGTGAATGCTTATTGCTTTTTTTGGCGAAAAACATTTATATATTTTGCAGCGCATGTCTGGCTTGAGTTCTTGAAGTATTTCACGGGGAAGCTAAAGCTACCTAGATGTAGAGCAAGAAATGTTACTGACCAGAATTAAAATAACCCAACATATTCTTTCTTAAAAATGAGGCATTCCTATTTCCTATTCCTATTTAATTTAGAAGTAGCACATGATAATTGTGCATGAGCTATTTGATGAGCCATTGCAACCAGTTTTGAATAAATTAAAACCAGAAGTTTTGGTAGGCTTGTAGTTGGTAATAGAGGAAATTGCAGAACCCTTTCTTCTTCCAGGTTTCCTGCCAAATCTATACTGTTGCTACTGATGGATAAGTAGTGTTGCCACTCTGTGTTTTGTTGTCTATGAAACTAATTTAGCCCAGGTCTCTATGTTCAAGAGTTTACTCCTTCAAAATTGACATCGCTGACTGATCGCCTTGTGATGGCCTTAGCGGAGAGCCGGAGGATTGATTAGGTTTGGAGATTGACTTATCCACTTAACTCTCCAGTTAGAGTTACAGCAAGGAGTGTCTTATCTGGAAATTTATCTTGGTATCTTCATATAGATTTAGGACACGTGAATGGGGTATTATGCTTATTGCATGATCACCACCTGTGCTCTCGTACTGTGGCCTGGTAACAACCTTGGCTTCTTGGACGCATCTGTGAAATAACTTCTAGCAGTACAAAACTCGCATTGGCTAATGTTGCATATCTGTGTTTCATGTATGTAATTGCCGTACACCAGAGCAAGAACTGTTTCTCTTTAAAAAGTGGACTGTGCAATGACTGGCAGGCTGGTCTGAGTCTTCATGACAGCATCTTAGTTTTAGGACATGCACAATCTAGTTTCCATCTGCTTCTGAGTTTGTTGCCGTTGTCTCTCGTGTGGGTTTTCTTGCCTTTAAGACTAGATAGCCTTCTAGACAGAAGAAATCATTTGATTATTAAGAAATGATTTGGTTAAATCATTAGCCATCCTCTGTCTCTGCAGGTGATTTCTGTGATGTTGTGCTGCTTTCATCTCTCTCCTTTTCTTTATTTCTCTTTCTTGTGCTACCTTTATTTATTTACTACTTCACTAATAAAAGGATCTTAATGGGTGCTTCTGTGGTGTGCTAAGAACCATTCTCGATTAGCTGTTGGCCCAAGTACAGCCCCAAGACTTCTCAAACTAATGCTTTTGTAGGTTTACCATTTCCTTACTTTTCCTCACCCTGCAGAGTCCCTTTTCTGTCCACGCTAGTGTGCTGACTGCTTCTTTTCTGTGGACATAAAGGTAGCAGAATATCTTGAAATATGCAATGGGTAAGACATTACAAGAAGTAATTCTTCAGCAATTTCATGATCCTCTCATCATTCTGTGGTTGTACTCCTTAGATTCAATTTAAGTCTCCTATAGGATATGAGGACCTCAGGGTAATTCCCAAGCCTAGAATTCTTTTCTTATAACACCATAATAAAGCTAGTAGGCCAGTTGGTATGTTCTGTTTCCAATTGGGTTAATCTTTGAAACTGGTAGAGAAAATAGGTTTCCTCATATTCTTGTTCTTGGAACGAAGATATGTCAGCATGTAAGCTTTTTCCCATTGACCACAGTGAAGCGACTTTTTCTTCTGAATTATATGCTCAAAATCCTGATAAACAGGTTATATTGGTCATTGTGTATTTTGTCTAATCTCTGTTACAATTAAAACAATCTACTTAGTTAAATGGGAACTGAGAAGAAAGTTTTATCTCAAATCTGAGTACATAGCCTGGCAATTTGGGAAACTGTTTGAAAAAGAAAGCAGTGTAATGGTAATGCTATTTGAATAAAACATTTAATATCAAAGCATTGCTTCTATTCATTCGATATTGTTACTAAGGAACCACCAATTACTGTGTATCATGTTAGTGAGGCCCCTGACAAGTCCATGCAAATCATATGATTTATAATTCATAAATCCTCAGTCCCCTGAGAAATGTTGCTCTTGCACTTAAACTAATTGAGTACTTATGTTCATTGATCCAGTCCATATAGCACCTTTAGTCCATATGGCAGCCTTTACTGTAGGGCCAGAAGCTTCTGTTGTCAAAAAAAAAAAAAAAACAACCCTTAGTCAACAGCACTATACTGTTCTCAAAATCCAGTTACTTGGCCCTTGCTTCATAATGCCTCAGTCCTTCAGCTGGCAAACTGTGCAGCCAAGTCAGAGCAGTAGTTCTGTCTGTCTCCCCCTGGCTGTAGAGGTGTAAAGTCTGCATGAGACAGCACCGCTGTTTGGGATGGGGCTGCAGCAGCTCATTGATCTTACCTGTGAGCTGGCTGTTCTACAGTAGCTGTATAGTTTACTGGCTTATATTGGTACTAATATGCGTTTGTCCCAGTAGCTGCTCTCAAAAGTGGCTTATTTTTAAGAATTAGACAATAGGTGTTTATTTTTGGCTGTACACTTTTTTTCTTAGAGTTTTATCTATGTGTAGAGAGTGGATTTTTTTTTCCTCATCATACAGTGGTTGCCAATAGTTATAAATACCCAAATACGCAGTCTAATAGTTGATAATGTTGTTTGTGAATAGTCACTACGCTGGTGAAGGACAAGGAATCCTATGCAAATTTCATATGCTGAATGGAAGATAAAAATAGGGGACTAAAGATGTATTGTGTTTCAGGATAATACTTTGCCTGATCGTAGTATTCTATTTTTCTAATAATTTTAGCATAGTTTTGTAATGTAGTATAATTTTAGTTGTTATCCAGAAGAATGACATCACTTAATTCTACCAAAACTGTAGAAAGATAGATGAATGACAAATGAATAATTTACCATCTTTGCATAATACTGTAGCACAGAATACCAGAAGGATTGATGGCAGAAGAGGTTAACAAATTTTAGCGGCTTCCATTAGCTTTTCATTGTCATATGTTTGTGGTGCTGACTGAAATAAGCTTTGTAGGAGATCTCAGTCTAGGGAACTAATTACTTGTGCCGATTGCCATACTGATGAATAGACCCTCATTGTATCATTCCCCTGAAGACGAGGAGCACTCTGTGATTCACGACTGCATCCTGGCTGATATTTGATAATAATTTTAACAGATAAATGTAGGAAGGCAGGATGATGAAGTGCCTATCCATGCTATACGACTATCAAAGGCATGCACATAGCCAGCTGTGTTCTGCCTTTTTTCTATAATCGCTACAGGAGAATTTTAAGTTATTAATCGAGCTTTGAATAAACCCATATCTTCCTGTGGTTTATACTGCTTCGTTTGGTTATTTATTCCAAAATCACTGGATTGTATAATCAAAGCATTCAAATTTAGGCATGATTGTAACACACAAAGTGTGAATATAAGATACTGGGGTATTTGTTTCAAATACTTCGGTATTTTTCTGAAATTAGGAAATCGGGAGGATGAAGAATAGCACTGCCTTTTCCTTGATGTTAGAAAAAGGCATAGAAACTTAACAAAGCTAGATGCAAAGACATTCTCTATTTTTGTAGGATTATTTTCAGTCACAATTTTTAATGTCTACAAATTGAGTTTGAGAGGAGGGCTACGCAAATGATTGTGGCTTTTGTTACTATGTTTGTTTGAAACCTTGGTTTAGCTTACATAAAACTCATCTCTGGCTTTAGACCTCAAAATGAAGAATATAGATATCAAGTATTTTTAACATTGGGATCTGTAAATTAGTCACGGCTATTCATTTGTCAGTGTTGACAGGTATACTTTTTATTAGCTCCTGGACCAGAAGTGGAATATATGTACGTTGCCAGTTATTGTTTTAATACTAGTTATGTTAACAAACATAACCAGTGCTTTATAACATGGCTATATCGGTTTTCAGGCTATGAACCTATCATGAGTATTCTGTGTGTCAGGCATTTTCTGTTTGTTTATTTTGCTATACCTGAAATTGTGGTGGTGGTTGTTTTNTTTTGGGGGGGGGGGGTGTACATTCTCTGGGCTAAAATATTGTTTTACAGTGGCATTCATTCATGATCATCTAACAAGATAGTAACTGGCACTTATATATGACCATATTAAAAAGATCTACGTATATTTGGAGCATACAATGGAAAATAATGAATTTGATATAACCTTTTCTAGATGTAATTTTTTAAAAGTATGCCTTCAATATAGCAATTATTACACATCATAACATGTAGTTTTTAATTAAATGTAAAAACACAACTACATAAACCAGAAATCCAATCTGATTTGCTTGAAAATAGATTGCTATTTCACTCTCCTGGAATGGTTTATTTAAAAACAGTAAATGGAAAAGAAATGCATTTTCTTGTGTTGTTCTAAGCCTCAGGGGCTAAATGTAATGAATATTTTAAGAGATTATTTTAATTAAATTCCTGCACATCTAAACAGAGTAATATTTTATTATCACATACATAACCATGTAACTGAGGTATTCATTAAAGTTAACACTTTCTGGACCAAGAATTCATGGTATGATTTACTGACCTTGTGCAAAAAGGCACAAATTAGGAAGAAAAATGAAGGGGGACAGACTTTGATTAATATAGGTAATGCTATACCATATTTATAATAGCCTTTTCCCTATTCTGGTTTATAAATGCAGTCACTGAGAAAGGTGCCCTGCTGAGGCTGAAATGAGGCTGAAATCGGAGCACATGCCACTAGAGTGTGGGGAAACTGATCACACTGTCAGCAATTCATTTCAAAATGATGTATTTAGTGCTCATTTCACCTTCCAAGAAAAAAGGGAAAGGAGTTCCTTAGACTGGAAGGTGATATTGTTATTTTCAAGGACATACCTAAGTAAAAGATTGCAGAAAGGGGGGAGGTTAAAAAAAGAAGAAAAAAAAAAAAGGCAGCGCAAACAAGGAGAGCTTTATGCAGAAATTCAGTGCTACCATGCTGTTTGATAATTGCTAACATATGTGGCTCCTCTGTTTCATTGTAGTCGTCCTCGTGAGTTCTGGCGCCTTGACTACTGGGAAGATGACTTGCGGCGCCGACGACGATTTGTGCGTAACCCCCTTGGATCGACACATCCTGAAGCGACACTAAAAGCAGCCGGAGAACATGGTCAGTGTAAAAACTGCTTCTTGCCAATAGCAGCAGGTTACAGTACCTGGCAGTGAAGATTAGACCTTCATTCCTACACGGTGCTATAAAATTGTCCCAAATGCCAAAAGGATTGTCATTGCATTTCGGACATGCTCAGTACAAAGATAAACTGCCCATTGCTTATTATAAGCAATGCTGGTATTTGTTGAGCCTCCTCATTACATCTTAGCTGAGATGGCACGTTGTGCACACTTTGCATACACTGATTACAAATATAGTTCTTAGTAAGTACGAGAAAACGTGGATGTAATTTTGCCATTAAACCCTGGGCACACGTTCTCGTGGTAAATTACCTGTTTATGCCTTAGTAACTTCAAAAGACAATAGTCCCTGTTCAGAAATCCACACCAATTATTTCAGTTAGCCTTAGCATATATCAGCCTATCCTTACAGATATATTAAAAGAGAAATAAAGCTTCTAGAGCAAAACTTTATTCAGACCTTTGCGTATGTTTAAGTCCTCAAGTATTTCTGTAAGAATTTGGTATGGAAGAAATAGTAACAAATGCAGAAATGTAAAGTATTATTCAAGCAGTAAGTGGTAATGATGACTTCTACCTGGTGATGTTAAAAACAGATTGCATTTTTAACAGTTTTTTTTCCCATTTTATTATCAGGGATCACTCAGCTACATGCTGCTATGTCTGTTCGATTGTAATGTATTTACAAAACTAATGAGGTAATCGGTTTTAGAATTCTAATAAACCAAAAGATAAAAAGCCAAAGCTAGTGAACTTTGGGTTTTAGTCTAGAATTTTGTCTTTGTGATCTAATGAAGACACACTGATAAGGTCAAAAAAATCCATCTTATATTTAAAAATAATTTGCTTATAGTTAAAGCTGAATACCCTTCCCCTTAAATGTATGTGTCATTGAATAGAATCATTTAAATTTAGGTATTTTTTTTCTTTTTTAGTCTGGGAATTACTGCATACATAGAGATACATACACACATGTTATATGTGGAGGCATGCATTTTATGCTAATTTAAAATTATTAAGACTGTTGTATGAGCATAGAAGAACATCACTGCTGTAAAGTTAGTTTCCATCAGGCATCTTAACCTCTTGCACTCAGCCTTAAAGAGCCATTGCTGGAAGAAAATGTCTACAATATGTCAGCTGATATAATGCCAAATGTGACATCAGTCCTTTAAAATAAATGACCATACAGAGAATGGTCAATAAAGTGATCTAAAAGCAACGTTCATAGAGACCTACATCTTTGACTATAGAAAGAGGAACAAGATGTAGAATTAATTAACCCACTTTTTGCTTTGGGACTTGATGTTGTTAATACTGTGTGTTGGCTCTATACCACGGACTTTAAGGACACAGGGTTTCCTTCTGTTTAATACCCTTGGATAAAGAAGAACTGCCCCCCTTTAAAATTGTGTAGTTTTAAATTAAATAGATTTTGACACAGTTTTATGTATTCTCCTCATATGTACCTATTTAATCTTTATGTTGTTTATCAAAGTAGTGAAAAATACCTCTTATTTTTACTGCAAAATGTTTACAGCTCCTATCTATAGTTGTGTCACCAATTCTTTCAAGAGTAAAAACACACTAACAGAATTATTCATCTTTCATAGTAACGTGATATTTTCATTAATCTGTGCTATGTTTCAAGGGCTATCGCTCATACTCAGTTTGTAATTGATAGGAGTACAATTTTTGTCGATACAAAATACGACTGAATAAAAGTAGCCTTATTTGATAATACATAGCTGGTAGCTAGCCCTGGTAATTTAAATAGGGATAATTTTTTTGTCAGTCCTTCTGTTCAGCATTTGACATCCTTAACAGTGCTCTATTATATTTAATTTCTTGATGTTTTGTTCTGAATTTAATTGCATAATACCTTAGTTTTATGTTGCTGTTCTGTTTCTTTATCAAGAGAATATTCTAGTTTACCTTAAGTCATTACGTAATTCACGTGATTTATGAAAGTATGGAGAATGACTGTCTGCCTGAGTGTACGCAGGTATGCAACTGTCTTGTTCCAGGACTTTCCACTGGCGAGGTGTAAAATGACCAAAGTACAAACTGCAGTTCAAGTAGAAGCTGTCTATAACGTATAGGAATACAAAGGTTCTTGATTTAAAAAAGTATCAGAAGGTGCAGTTATCAGAAAGGTCAGCTCGAATAGTCATTTGATCTACTTCTTTCCGAAGTGTGTTTATAAACTATTAATATTAACCCATTTCAGGTCAGAAAATCCAACTGTTTTCAGATTTTCAGAACTTGAGGTTCAGGCCCTGTTGCCAGGTTGTGGATATACTTAGAATTTGCACTGGATTTGCCTTGGTGTTTTATGATTTCTTATCAATAATTTATCATTAATTATTCTATTTCAATTAATTTTACATGTCTCTGAAGAAAAAGCATTTTTAAAATGATGAATAAAGGTTCCCTACTGCCTATTTAAGCTTTTCTCAAAACAAAACAGAGCAAAACCTGAAACTGGGCATGTGGGATTTTGCCAAACGGGAGACAGGGGAAAATAATGCATAAATAATGGAAAAGTACTATTGCATGCTTGAGAGCATAGATTTTAGCACACTTTTCACTAGTGAGTACACATTATCAACTGCTCGGTGTCTTGCAAATCAAATCAGATGTGTTCCCTGCCCCAGAGAGCTCACAGTCTGCGTAAGATCGCAATTTGCAACTGTGAAAAAGCTTTAGAAACAATCGGAAGCCTAGATATTGTTCAGTAAAACCCATAGAGAACAACAACAACAACAATCAGCTCTGTTGCAGCCTAGTTATGTGTCTTAGTAGCAAGAACCAATCTTTTCCAGGGATTGATTTGATTTGAAGGAGAGCCTCTGGTGCAGAGGTGGCAGAATAAATACCTGAAGACTAATGTTCTCTGTTCAGACAATCAATACCAGCCCCATGACTATACTTCTGGCTACCTTCTAGTTAAAAACAAATTTTTTAATTCTGACAATTTAATTGCCATTCCCAAGTTCACATTAACTTGCCTGGGAAAAAAAGGCTTTAGGTAATTTTTCAAAGGAAAAAGAAAAAAATCCTTCCAAAATGGCTATTTATAAACGTCAGTCTAGTAGTGTATTGTGGGGGAAGCAACGAGAGGTGAAGATGGTTTGGGATGGAAAGAGTTAACTCTTTTTTGTTTCCCCCTTCCACTCAGTGTTCAGAAATTAAACCGAAATGTTTATAAGCTATATAGGTGTGAAAGTCAGAATTCTGTTCCTGGAAACTAGTATCATGCAAAAATGAGGACTTTAAGCCCGCTGGTATTTGTAGCCTGACTCCCCAGCACAGTATTTTGCGAGAGAATCTTTATCTGCTCAAAAATACAGTATGAAGCTTTTTAACAGGTGATCTGTCTATTTATTTATTTTAATTGACATTTATTAAAAACTTGGGGGGAGGGGATTAAAACAGTCATTAGTATTGCAGACGAGGCTGAGTTCAGAACATGGTGACTGGAAGTGTCTAGCAACCGATCCTATACAATATTGACCTTGACTGGCCAGTTTTCTTTGCCTCAACTCAAGGGATGAAAAAGAAGTCTTAAAACAATATTTAAAAAATCTGATGTGAAAGTGCTTGTTTTTCCCAATGTTGCCTTTTAAAAAAAAATAAATCTGAAGACTTAAGGGAGGCTTCTAGGAGGCCCTTTTTTTATAAAACAAACTGATAGTAAGTTTTTTTTCAGTGCATCTTTTCCCTGAATCGCCTTTTCTGATACGTTTACCAGACATGAAAAATATAAAAAGTAATTGTAAGTTACCTTCTATATGGTCCTTTCTGGTGCTTTATTTTTCAAACAGCTTTTAAAAAATATTTTTTTCTTGAAAGTTAAGTCGTAGACAAACAATTTAAAATCATCTGTCATTCTATGGATGCTTTGAGCCAAATTATTTTTACACCCAAGTGTTCCGGAGGTTTAACTGGGATAAATAAGGCTCTGTGCAGATGCAGAGATGTGTGCAAAAAGCTCCTTGAAGAAAGTGGGTCTTATAGAGCAATTTGGGAAGGATTGCATGGAATTACAATAATGAAATATAATAATGAAATTACTGTGCCAGAGAAACACTCTGCCAGCAGGCTGTTATATCCTGTGCAAAACATAGGCCGTACCTTTTGGTCTTGAAAATGTGTATGTGAATGAATGCTCAGATCTGCAGGACTAGAGCCAGAAGCTGCGGTCGTGCCAAGAGTAGGCAGGCCGGGCAGAGCGCGGCTCACGTTAGAAGGCGACAGAGCAGGATCTGGGACCTGAAGTGTGAAACCAAGCATGGGACACCCATGCACATACATGGAACTGCATACGTCACACGATGTCGTGCTCTGTCGTATGCATCTCTAATAGGTAAATATAGAAGAGAACTAGACTGTGGCTTCCATAACTGTGTTTAATACATAAAATCGGTGAACCCATGTGGAGCATGTTCCATTTCTACACAGATAGCTGTGTGAGCTTGTGCCTGTTGGTTGTAGGTGCAGTGCTTTATTCAGCCCGGTAAGAAACAGCAGATCCTGGTTCGGCGTGATGTCTGCTCGCCTTCCAGGGGTTAGTGTCTGCAGCTGTGCAGGCATGCTCTGCATCCCCCTCTGCCTGTGCACACACATTTGTGCGTACCGGCGTGCGTGTCAGGAAATGTGGGTAACTAACGTCATATGCAAAGAGATGGCAAAAATGTAAGCAATTTACAAAAATGGACTAAAATAACTTAGTCTAAAATCTTTTCTTGAAAAAGGCAGTTATGCAAGATGTACATTTTTGAATCAGTATCATATAGTTCGGGAAAGAAATATCATCGGAATGAGTAAAGATGAGGCAGGAGGTGTATATTTCTGCTACCTGATCATCTTTGGCTTGGAAGTGGCTGTATTGATTTTACTTTTTCTTAATGATAGATGAGAAAAGAGACTGCAGGACATACTAGTAACTTGGACAAGGCATGCTAAATATAAAAGTATTAAACTTAGATTGTGTCTTTCAATTCAATCTCAAATGAGAATAGGCAGAAGGCTAGTTTGAAATAGCATCTTCGGTATAACACAGATTATAGTGAAGGAAGCAAAAATAACAGATATGTACTATGCGGATGGAGGTTTTTGAAACAACAAATAGAGTTTTCCAGCATTAAAAGGGAGGAGGAAAAAAAAAAAAAACAGACTGATTATCCTTTACTTTATCCATGGAATGGTTTTGTTCTATTTTACTTTTTTTGATCTTCAACAGAATGCTGTGAGGCCACTGAGTAACAGTGCATGTGGTGTATATTAGTATACTGTTGGTAATTTTACTGCTGCTAACTTAAAATCCTCAAGGGGGAGTTAATTACAGGAAAACCTTTCTAAATATCAGCTGCATATTTTCCATGACAAGAAGGTTTTCAGCTCACGTTGAACAATTCCAGAATCCGAGTTATCATTATTTACATGAGTACATTTTAGAAGAAAGTAAAATTTAGGTTTGTACAATGCAGTTAAAGCTTTTCAATAATTTGTTTTTTGAAGGCTTACGAGTGGCAGCTATTGTTTGGGGAGAAATGATCGTGCATAAATTGAATTTTAGTTTGTATGGCAAGTTGAGCTTTTTTTTTTTT
>VXAA01006535.1:628460-728084 GCA_013399115.1 Anseranas semipalmata | reverse complement strand
GGCGGCCGGGCGGGGGGCCGCGCGTTCCCGTTTGCAGGGTGAAGGTAAGAAAGACCGCGGCCGGTTCCCCTGCCGCCACCCCGGCAAGGTGACGGATGGCACAGCGTTGCTAGTGTTCAGATTTAAAACAATTCATTACCAATTTTCCCGTCTGAGGTTGAAGCTCTAGTAAATAATAAATCAGCTAAACAAAAGCCGACTTTAATTTATTGCCCCGGCGCTAATTAGAAACATCATTTGAGCAATAAACTTAAACACTTCCAGCAAATAATGCACGTGAAACGATTCTCTCCTGCGTCTGGGCGTTTGTGGCCGCGCCGCATTAAGCCGAGCTTCGTCTGTGGCGGAATTTGCTCTTGCCGGGATGAATAATTGAAGGGGGAACAGTATCCGAGGAGGCTATAATTGAAGAGCCCTTGTCACCTCTGCTTTTATGTGTGTTAGTGCAGAAGTCCATCAGCAGCCCCTTGATGGTGCAGGAGACGCAGCGGCAGCCCCGCCAGCAGCAGGAGATACTGTATGCTATTAAAAAGACCGCGTGTGTGTCTGCGCTGCGGAGAGGGAAACTCTCCAGGCTAAAAGCCACTTGAAGTCTTCAGACCGATTGATCTGTATTCTCTCGTTATAATCCGTCTCATCATACTTGAGTTAATGAGGCAGGGGCGGGGGTGATCTGATGGTCCTTGACAAATTCATTAGGGAGGCTGCGGGACATTTTATTTGACTGTTAAACATCGTGTTTGTTTGGTTTAAGCAGTGCCAACATCAGCATGCCGCTGCCTGGAGCAATAGCGTTTTGTTAGCGAGGGCTTCTGTAAAGAGATGCCGGGAAGGGGACTGGTGCGAGGGGAGCGTTTGCTCGCTCCGCGGCTCCTCCTGCCCCCTCCCGCTCGGTCCCGCGGGGAGCGCGTCCCGGTGTAAATCCACACGTGGAAGTGCTTCGTGCAGCTCGGTTTTCTTCCCGCGGAGGATGGCAGAGCAGCAGCGAACGGCTGCTAGGAAATGCGCAAAGACCTTTTTTTTTTTTTTTCTTCTTTCCCCCTCCCCCCCCACGCCCCTCCCGAGGGAGAATGCTAACCATTTGTATTAACCCTTAAGAAAGAAACAAAAGCAATCCCACAAAAAACAGAAGAAAACTGGAAAACAAATCAGAGTTTTAGCAAGAAGCACACGCGCTGTTTATTGTATGATGTTGTAGCATGCTTGCTTTTGCTTGACTAGCCAGCTTGTCAGTGGTATATTTTACAGAGTTCAGAGCCTTTTTGTTCTAAAAGGTGTATTTTAAAGTTTCTATAACATGTCACCGATACAACATTTAATTTTTAAGTCAAATCAAAGTTTAATGAAATTGACTTGAGACTATTAAAGGGTTTCTGCCAAATCAACCCTTTTTCTCTCCACTCTCCCCTCGCTGACTGGAGACAGAACAGCAAATGCAGGAACAGGTGCTCCCAAAAGGGATAATAAGCATTTTTATGAACAGTATATGAAATATGTGTACACATACGCTTTGTTCGTGGCAGCTTTATAGACGAGACCCAGCTAGTGTTCCATTATTTCCTAGTAGCTGGTTTCCTTTCTGCCCTTTCATTTAAGGGAAACAGGTTTGTGGAAAACAGAATAATTAATCTGCTCGTGGAACCTAACATTGTAAGATTTTTTTTCCTGGGATCAGTATTCAGACATTCTCAGCTTTGAGCACTTTGTAGAACTCTGCTTCCATTTATAGAAGAACAGTATGGGAAAAGAGCTAGTGCCCTTTGCCTGTCATTTTCATACATTCCTGCACTGCTGATGGAGCTTGAACTGCTGCAGGGAATGTATGGATTTGAGAAGAAATGATTCAGTAATGCATGTTGTGTTTCTCCACAGCAAAACCAGGTTAATGGTTACAGTAAATGCTGCTGTGGGTTTGACAGTTAAAATTCTGTTTACATTCAATAGCATGCAGTGTGTACCTTTTCTTTAAAGGCACGGCTTGGCTTTACCATCTGCCGATCTGTCCTAAGGACTGTGTTTATGAAGTTAGCTGATAGCACACGTTGAGGGAGAAAAGATGTTTTCACTTGTGCAGATGTCATTAATGCATCTCATCAGTTAAGGGTGTTACATAAATCTTGTACTTTTTTTGCTATGAAGACGGACTGGTATGATAATTAAACCATTTATACGTGTTTCTAAGTCTCCCCTCGCTTTCTTTCTGCAGTGGGAAAGAGGAGGGTTCCAACTACTCCTTTAAGTAGCTTATTTTTCCTTTCCCATTCCATCTTAAGATGTGGATGTGTTCATGTTCTGTTTAACCATGAGCAACCTGAAGCTGAGGGCTTTCTCTGTTGCTTTGAGCCTTGCATTAAAGGTAGCTTCTCTTTTCTCATGATGAATAGTTGTGACTTCTAGCTGTAAGATTGTTTGGGCTACTAAACACTGTTTCATAAGTTTGCCTTCAGTGAGCTGGCAATCAGGAGTGCACTAGAAAAGAACATTTCTAACGCTTTTATAGCATTTTCTTCTTTAAAAACTTCTTGTGGGCCTTTTATTCTGTTTGGATACAGTTGCAGTGGGTGCATGCTATTTTATCTGGCAGAATTAACCATATTCAGTGTGTTGGCTGGTCCTTACTTACAGTAATTGATTAATTGCATTAATAATATCCATTTTTAAAAGTATGAAAGCATGTAACGTGCTGGGATTTTGCCAGCCGGATCTCCAGTTGAATGCAATAATGATTGTTTGCTTGAGAAAATTCGAGGTGGGCTACGCAGGTAATCTCTTGTTTGGTTCTTAAAAGTGCTGTCAGGCTAAGTGAGTGCTCCCTTTAAAAATATGAATATTATGTGGCTATTCTAAACAAAGTCAAGATCTGGAAATTAAGAAATATCTCAGTTCAGAGGCATTTGGCCGTAACTTTTTGTTTTATCGGTAGGTGCCTGATGTTTATTGTCTTAGATGTTCACATATCTGTGCATGAGCAGTGAGTAGTCATGCCAACAAACAATAACCTCCATGGTTTTATTGGTTAGATGGATTATTTTAAAGATCAAAAACTTCATGCAGCTTCATGAGATGATGGATATTTATGAATATTTAGAATTCTCTAACTATAGCCTTTAAAAATTTCAATTTCTAGCTCCAGAAGTGAAAGCCTCTCATTTATACACTTACACTTTTAAAAATACTTCATACAGTACTTTAAAAGTACCACATTCAGTGACACGAAATACTCTGCTCCTCCACCAGCCACTCTACAGGTTACGACTTTTTAGTGAGCTTCCATGAGTGCAGTTTATAAAGGGAAAGGGGGGTGTGGGAGGAGGGGGCAGAGGGGGCTCAATCTTCTCAATAGCACTGCTGACCAGCATGGAATATATCGAGTCGCTCTCTCTTTTTTTGTTGTTGTTGTTTAGCACCCCCCACCCCCCAGCATTTTAAGATGATTTTGGCTTGACTTTGGATACAGTAGAAAAGGCATGCGGGTTTTGCTTAAATGTAATTTATTTATTTATTTATATGTTTCCTGTTCGAACAGTCTTATAATTGTTCCCTTATTCAGATATTTTACAGTTTAAATGAAAAGTTAGAGCTGTCTACTTTTCTGCTCATTGTACTTCATGCTATTAAACTTTTATCCTTTTGAAGTAGTACGTTGGCATAAAAGTAGTGTATTACTAGTTATAAAATCATTGTAGGGGGCTTGTTGCTACTTCTAATGCGAGAATCAAATCATAGCTATTCCTATTTTATATCTTGCTGTGCAAATCTTATTTCAAAATAACTTCTCCGTGATAATATGCTGCTCTCTTTTTAGTTTTCTTATGAATTAGATAAAAACCTGTGTGCAAAATAGTTCAATGTACCATCTCCTGTAGCTGGGAAGGGGAGACTGTATTGGTTCAAATAATGTATAGAAGCCATCTGCATAGTTTAATTGAAATAATATTTGGTGATCTAAGGGATGGAAATTGTTCCTTCTCTTTAACCATATGAAATAAAACTAGGATGTAAAACAGCTGTCTTGGCCTATGGAAATCAAGGTTCTGCCAGTCTGTTTCTTTTCTTCATTTTCTCCTTCTATCTTCCTTTATTATCTTTGGATCCCAAGGAGTCTTTCTTATTTTCTAACTGGTTTTGTCTGCAACAAGGGGCTGGGTTGGTGGGTTTAAATAGACTTTGGATAGAGTGAAAAATCTTTGATCTATGGCTATGACTGCTTCCAAATGATTTGCTTGCTGGGACTGGACACTGTCCATGCCCTTTCACTTCACTATCAGATAGGCACACAAAAAGGACTTGACATGCTACCAGATGCATAGTTAATCATTGCATTAGCTCTGTAAAGGGGTCCATCCAGACTCAATTAAGTCTACCATTTTTAACTAGTGTTTGCTCTGTAGTTTGTTTGGAATGCAATATTAATTCTAACCGCTGTTCTGCTTATTTAACAGTGCTTTAATAGACCTCTACACTTTTATTTTCAAGCACTTTTCTCTGCATTTGTTCTACTTTATGTGTATTTTGAACAACTGACTGTTAAGATACAACAAATGTTATTGCAGTAAAATATATTATCTGAAGCTTTTGTGATAAAAAAAATTGCCTTTTTGTAATTCAGCTGTTTTCCTTTCTCAGTACCGTTTTCTAAACATGCAGTTGAAATAAGCTAAATGCAGCAACTGGCATGTATTGAGGTGGTGATCAGAAAAAGAGCTTACAAGAGTGTCTCGAGGTTTGCAGCTGAATCTTAAACTCTGAAACTCGAACGGCAGCAGTTCTCCTATCATTTATTTACGTAAGAGCTTGTTCTTATATCTGGCACTGCATGCTTTTCTGTGAGAAGGATATTAAGGGTGCGGGAGGTAGGAAGGTTCAGCTGTAGGGTAAAAAGCATCAGGTAAATTATTGCTCCGAATCTTGCCTGTGATTTCCAGAAGTAGTTTGTATATTTACACTAAAAGGCGTTAACTGTGTGCACTGAATAAAGAGCACTGAAAATTCCTAGAAATCGCAGAGTTTCAAAAAAAATATAATTTTAGTTGATAGAGTTAGTTTGTCCTTTCATGGTATGAAGAAGCTCCAGTGTTCAAATTGTATAAATTGTTTTGATCGCGCATGCTGTTTATATTTCCCACTAATGCTTATATTGAGGATGGTAGGCCTGCAGGAGGGGCTGAAAAGGGCATAAAACCCTCATTGCTTGAAAACTGATATAACTTAGAAAAGAAAGGAACACTAATCAGAGTATTTGAAAATATTTTCGTTTGTTTTTAATAAGGTTTTCAATTTATTTTGGGGGAAAGGAGGAGCAAGGCATTCAGATGTTAACTTTTTTAATCTGTACGTAGTTACTAAAGCTATTGTGTTCGACTTCAGGAAATAGTTCAGCCTTTATTTTAAATCTTAGATTTCATGCTTCAGTTCTTTGCTTCATGGCTGTCAATATTCTTTAAGGAGGGAAGATACATTAAAATGTGACATTTATCATTTGGTTGTGATCACAGCGATATTCAGATGTTGCTAATGGACTTCCAAGGTACAGGATGTACGAGTGAGTACTACTCAGAAGTGCCGGTTAGGGCTCTCCAGGGATTTTAAAATTATTGACGCCTACCTGCTGCTCTGACAGACAGGTGTGCATGGGTGTGCATGTGTATAACGCATTAATGGTTAGCATTCGTGCATATAAGTGTGCAACGGAGAGCAAGAATAACGCGGGAGTCCTTACGAGGCGTAGGCAGGGGGCTTTCCCTCACCCGTCGTCTGCCTTGGAAGCCCGTTCCAAGCGGCGTTTCAGTGCCACCGCGTCTCGGGAGGGCAGTTGTGCGCGCGCGCAGTGCGGGTCTCCAGAGTGTGAACTTGAAAGAAAGTGGGACCTGAAATGCGCGGTCATTTGTGAATTTATGCTTTATCTCCCTTCACTTGAAAATTTATGAGGAGAGTGACTTAAGGTGCTTGCGTTGCGTGTTCCAGGGCTTGCCCCCACTGATAACACCCTTGTTGGCGTGAAAGTGCAATGCAAATTATGACAGTTACAACCTTCTGTTTTGTTTAACCTGTCAGTGGATTTCCTGGCTCAGTGCTGAGGGCAATGGTGTGTTCAGCTAGTTCCATATTCACCTAAACTTAAAAGGTCAGGTTTCTACAGGCGAGCCTAGTCAAAGCCTAATTGATGAGGAGGGCAGGGGGACAGAATTTACTGTTCTGTTGGCTAGTTTCATATCGTTAGGTTGTCCTGAAAGCATCAGGCAGTCACAGCCCCTTTCATGTAAGTGCTGACCCTAGACAGGAGCTGACAATCAAAGGAGGCAGCCACAGGAACCACTGCAAGTAGGCTATTGATTTTTCAGTTAGGTCTAAGTAGTTTGTAGTATGGGTAATGGGTGACAGAGGCAGGTATGTCATTATCAATGAGCTCCAGAACAGTAGCGACAGCCCCCGCTCATATTTCCTTCAGCACTGACAGTATGCATCCAGCAGTGGTCAATAAATCGCCCAACCTTTTCCTGACAAGTGACTTGGAGGTGGGGGTGGGAGTCAAAGAGCTAAACTTCTGTACTTGAACTTGACGGGGATGCGGAGAGAGGACGCCGGCATCTGCCTCCGCGGCTGGCTAGGCGAGGAGCTGAGGAGAACGCGGAGAACAAAGCCGTGGGAGAGGCCCGGCCGGCAAGCGTGGCTGCCTTTCGTGCCTTCTAGAAAGTAAAAGTTTTCCTCCAGATCAAGTAGAAGAGCCTAAAACATCAGCTTTCTGCAAAAACGGGGTCTGCTTCAGTAGTTAATTTAGGTAACCATGGCAGGGCTTTGTTTTTACTTTAGCGTTGCTCTGCATTTAATCAAGGTTATACTGCCGCGGCAGTGCAACAGCCGTGGTCTGCCGTTCAAAATCCGCTTTTAATTCCTAGTTTCCTCTTCTTAAATTTCATATGTGGAACCTATTTAAAGATACTGAAGCTTTCTTATAAATCCAAAGTGCTGTCAATACAGTTTCTGTTCTGACTACTGATGGTGTTTTCGGTCAGTGGTGGGGTACCGATACTTTAGGAAGCTGAAGAAAGTTTTTGTTACTACTGGGACTTGAATAGCTGTGGTTTCTAAATTCAGTAGAGCTAGATCCAAATTTTAGGTGTACACCATTAAATTCTGAGAGATAATGAGAGAGCTTGAAAATGGTAATGAGTGTTTTTGTTGTTGTTTTGTTTTTTTAAATATACTTGTATTGAAAATCAGTTAACCAGATTCAAATATCTGAATCTCCTGAAATTTTCTAATGTTGTTACTTCATTTGAGGGATGTAAGTTATCTGCATTTTTTCAGAAGTTGGAATTCAGTCAGGTTTTATGCTGTGCACAGATGTTAACAAAATAGCATATGCTTATAATTAAAAAAAATCTTTAAACAAATTGAAATAAAGCAGAAGAGTAAATGTTTTGAAAAACTTCCTTAAAATAACTTATTGCTATGGTATCTTGTTTAACAATGTTTGTAATGTTACACAGAGCGGGAATCTGAGACTGTGTATATTGAATAGCTGCAAAGTATCATACATGACTGAAACTTTTTCATCCGTCTGCAGCAGCTAGAGCCATTTTCTTGGTGGCAGCCTTTTTAACTGCAAGAGCGATGTCGACACAGACCCAAGAAGCGAGGCTGAAATTTATCAGTGGATTATGAAATCCTTTAATAAATATTTGTATAAGCTAAAAACCTGAGTACCTGTATATATGAAGCAGTTATAAAATTAATTAGTTATAAAAATCTATTTAGCTATTGTTACATTGCCTATTGAAAAAGCTTTGGAAGACAGACTGGCTAGCCGTCTTCCAGAGGAAAAATTTTTCAGTTAGCTGCAGAAAAGGTGTGCCGGGTTGTTTGAGGCCTTAGGTATTCAGTGGGACTTTTTCCTCTGTCAGTAGCTACTATGTCTCGCAGGGCCTTTTTTGTGTGTGTTAAACCAGGTAAAAAGTACAGCTGAGCAGTTTGAGTCTTATCTTTTCTTATAAACAGGTACAGCATCTTTTACTGCATTTTCAGTGTTGCTGGCATGTTGTGTTATTGCAGAAACGTAAAAAGGAGCTGCAGAAAGGCGACAAATTAAATTTTCATGAAAGAAAACCCTAATCAGCAGTGACAGTGTAAGAGAAAGATGATTGCCACTTGGTCATTGTGGAGAGGCACTTAGACTTGGTGTCAGTGCTTCTGTTAATGATGACTAATGTCTTTCTCGGAGAAAACGCGTGCTCAGACATACTGCTACAGTCTAGAGAAAGAACTGAGAGATAGGCACTATTAAGGAAAAAGGCTGTGAATCCTAAAGCAAAAGCTCAGGTCTGCAGCTGAAAGGCTACAGTGTTTCTGCAATGCCAGAAAGCGCAGCTGTAAACTGTTCTTGTTCCACTCTTTAAGCAAAAATATTCTAAATACACACACACCCACACACACGTGTATTATATGCTACCTACTGTCTGCTGCTTTAATTAAAAAAGAGGGTATAGCTGACACCGACATTTAAGCATACTAGTCAGAAGTCACGTTTTATTCCTCTCCTGTTAATGAAGCCTGCTTTTGTTAAAGAACAAAACCTGCTGCAATATTTTCTTTGCTAAGCACAGTGCTGTGTTCTGAATAAACCTTTCATAGTCAAATGCAAAACGACTCGAAAGACCTTTTCAAATCTTGAAGCTTTGGCTGTTAGGTATATTGGCAAAAAAGAGGTGGCATGTGTCATTTCTTCAGCTTTTCCCAAAGTGAGACCTTTCAGAAGGGCATTTGCAATGCTTGTCATATTTTTTCATATACATCTTATTGGCCTGACAAGTCTAGAGGACCATGAGAAAACAGATGTCATTGCATTCAGACAACACTAATTACTCTGGGATTTTTGCAGCCTCAGTGCCTGCATGTAACTGTCGATTATGACTGTTTATGTGGCCTATCATGGGTACACACTGCACACTCAGATGGTGCCACCAGGCTTTGTGTTTCCTGTTATTGCACAATAAGATGGAAAAATCAGCAACAAGCACCACAACAAGACGATGCCTTAATGTGCTACTTCTATACATTTAAAATACGTTTTGTTAAGAGCTGCATTCGCATCTGTTATTAGATCAAGTCTTTTTCTAATCTAGACCACTCTTCACATTAGAAACCAACAGTTCTCTCCTCTTATAAACTGTAGTGTTGGTATCTTCTTTGTTAAATTTTCTTAGCAAGTCTGTCATTCAGAATCTGTTCTTCCTGTGCAGCAATAACTGCTGCATGATTTTTAACACAAAGTTCAAGTGGTGGTCATGTCGTGGCCTGACTTTGTATGTTATCTTGAATGTTGGTACGCGTTTCATAAGCAGAACAACCAACGTTAATCACAGATTGGAAAATAAAAGCTCCAATAATGTAACTTCACATGCTGATGAAGCAGAAATAGAAGCAGCTTTATCAAAGATGTATGATGAGATAAAACTGCAGTCTCTGCTGTACAGTTATAGTAATTATGACTAATGAACCGTCCAGTCTGGATGAAATGGCATGCCCACAGGGACTGTGTCCAATCAGTTGTGACTTATGCAAGCTGAACAAAACACTGATGATGTTCCAGATTCAATATTGTAACAGGAAGTGTGGTCTTTGTTTGCAATGTCAGGTTTGTCGAGTTATTTTCAAGCAATTTAGGCATAAACAGTGTTAGTAAATGAAGTCTTAAGAGTTAGGGTTTTTCAAGGTTTTAAATTGGCTTACAGAATTACAATTTGCCACGAACAAATATACCTGAGTTATAAAAGAAAAAAAACAACCAAATAAACAAAAAAATGCATCAGTGGCACATTCCTGGTGCAATATACTTCAAAGTTGGTCTGATCTTCTTGTTAATCTGTCATTAAAAACACGTTGTATTTTAATATGCTGAATATAAGGAAAGCTAAAGATCCAAAATTTGTGAATGTAACCGTATACCTATGTAGGCTTACTGGGGTAATTTCTTTTTTAACAAATTTGTTTGAAACCTGATACTACTTTTGTTTTCATTTTGAAGCACTCCACACTTTGAAACAGTCTATAATTTGTAAGTAAAAGAAGACAGGTACTTCACAGCATTAGTATCTGAAAGACAATTCCTTATAGTGAGAAGGTTAATTCATGCGGCTGACATAAGATGGAGGTCCAGTAGGTTTTGACAATTTATAGGCTAGCAGAGTAATAATTTTAGAACAGCTTTATAAAGACAATGTGTGTAGTTGTAAAAAAAGAAAAAACAGTTCTGAAAAATAAAACAGATTATAATGGGAACTTCTGAAGTTAACTGCAAGATAACAAGACAGCACAAAAAATACTTTCCTAAATACAAATTTGTGATAAGTTGTTAAGGCTCGGTCTGGAAGCAATTGTCTATCAGTCAGTTTACTTATGTGCAACTGTTTGAAGGATTTGGCAGTAAAATGATCGACATATTACAGATGTTAGTGATATATTCCAATCAGTTTAGCATTTTGCCTGAACCCCTCGAGAAGTTGACAATAAAAAAATATTTCAAAAGCAAGAAGTGGTGGTTAACTGTGAACAAAGTGCAAGAAAAGTAAGGAAAAAAACCCAACAACTTAAAACATGTTTAGAACAAAGTTAAAACATCATTTGACAAAACACATTTTAGACTGATGTGCTGTTTAAAAACAGTATGTTATTCAGGAAGATTCAAGTTGTGTTGATTCTTAAAGCCCACCTGAAATGAGTACATTGCTAACAAAGAACCTGGCAATTAAAGCCTAGCTTACCTGAAATCTGACTTCATTACTGGTCTTCTGCGTTGCTTACAAGAAAGGTGAATAATGATTTTACGTGCATATGATTTTCCCAAAACTTTTTTTTTTTTAGGTGATACCCCCCCACGTGAAACTCAAAAGCTGACATTTTATTCAGTATGTTTGTTTTTCTTTTCCTGAAATGGAGGAAATCGCAAATATATCTCCAGTATTTGTCATCCTTTATTCTGAACAAACCGCAGAGTGCAGTTAGATGTGGATTCAAGTAGATTTTAAGTAAAGAATTTTTGTTAATCCAGAGCCTTTAGCCATTTGATTAGTCATTAACTAAGTCTATTTGAAAAAAGAAATCACTGGAAATATAAATTAGCTTACTGTTTCCATTATTTCTGTTATGTAAATGTCCAGAGATACTGCAAGGGACCTTCTAAGAATCAGAATCCTTTTCAGTTGTCTCTTGCAATAAAGCATATTGCATTAAGTATGAGCAATGTTAAAACATTTTATACAATTTGGAATATAATGTTAGGATAAGGAATGTTGATAAGTAAACTCTTCTGAAAAATTGCTACATTTTGGCTATATTAAATAATTAAAGGTAAGATCTTTTGGAGACTGTGGCACCATTGAGTCTCTTCCACAATTTCATTTCAGAATCAATAGGATGGAATGTATTATGTACGTTATTTAATTTTACTGCATGGAAGGTTGCATTACTATCACATTTATTTAATGATTATATCAGGATTGTGCCAACTAAGTCAGGACTGAATTTGCTAGATGCTGTACAAGTGTACAAAATTCATTTTCTTTCTTCCAAAAAGTTATTATTTAAAAGCAATGACTTAAAGTATGTAAATACTGTGTATGTTCTATATAAGAATTTTGGAAAGAAGTGTTTTATCTATACTAAGATAAAGCATTAACTTTTGAGTTGTGTTCTTTTAGGAGGCCTCAGTCCTACCTTTGTCACATGAAGTCATTGATAATGTTCCTACAAATTTATGCCAACACTGAACATCTTTTTGCTTTTTTGGTTGTTTCCCCCACTTTGTTCCCCACTGCAGATCTGCACACGTTATTGGTGTTCAAAAGTTGTACTTGTTAGTAAAATGCAACATGGGGTTGTAGATATTCAGTGTATCTATGCATTATTTAAATTAAAATCGAGGGGCGTTGGATCTCAAGGATTGAATTTTATCTACGTGTTGCAGTGTGTATTTATGTATGCGCACAAGATACCTTGGGCATTCTTAGTTATATTTGGTGGCCGTCTTTTTATGAAAGAGTTGCTTAGTCTACTTTCATTCTTGGTAGCGACTTTCAAAGTCTTTGGAAAGATAACACTTTCATAGGGAGAGTATATTGTGTTTAATATGTGATAGTGGGGAGCTGATGCTATATCTTGTGTCATCTGCATCCTAGGACAACAAAATTCAAAGATTGTTTTACTGAGGACTTACGTTAATTCAGAACCATGTAGATTGCTTACATCTTGAAACTTCCTAGCTATTTTTGTTGCCTTCTTACCTACCACAAATTATGTTGATAGTATGTGCTAGAATTTTAGGATTCATTATAAACTCTTCATTATAAACTGGTTTAAATAGATTTTACACTTGTCTTCTACTCCTTAATCCCCCAGTAAAATATGTATTCTGTTGCTTAGGTATCTTATGCTGATCAATTTGTGCAATGACCTGCACTCTTGAGAAAAAAACAGTTTTCATGGAAACTACTTTGAAAGAGTCTTTTCCTAAAGAAACCTCTTGACCGATTTCTGTTCTCTGCTAGCGCATGAGCATGAGAATTTTTTCACTGACCAGAATATTGCTTCCTCCTATTCCTCATAATATTCTTCCTGCCATTTCTTTTTCTTATTTGTATCAAATCAAGGCAAACGATGAATTACGTGCTTAGTGGCCCCCCTTCCCACATCTATCACATACGAGGTAGGATGGAAACCTTCAACTTCCCCCTGTTGTGCTAGGATTGGTTTCTGCTGTCCCATATTGAAATGTAAACCTGAAATACAATTTCTCTATGAGCTGCTGGGAATGTTCTCTGCCTCAGTCTCTTGGTGGATAAAAAATGTATGTCAACTTTTGGCTAAGATACCTTTTGGTTAATGATTTCAGATGTTTTAGTTTTGTGATTTCTGCATGTCAGGGATTCTAGAATTATAACTTTTGCTGATTTTCCTGTAGGCTTTCATGTTAGAGTATGCAAGGCGACTGCTGCTTATGGATGTAGGAATAAATCGATCTTCATTTGGGAGACAAATTGAGGTAGAAAATTACTCTTCAGTGCAGGGCGCTTGCTTAGCATTCAGTGCAAGTGAGCATGACTTTTTCTGGCTTGTGATGACTATTACAAAACAAAGTTGGTCAGAGCAACATGTGCTGGCTTACCTTATCCATCCTAAATATATTCCTAATTAGCCTTATGCTTGAGGCAGGTAGGTAAAGCTGGTGAAAGTGTGATTGTGTTGGCTTTGTGTAAGATTTTCCCTGTAACAAGGTATCTTCAGTTGCCCACTTCAGGAAAACTTGTCTTATTTGCAAAACTCTGGCAATGCAGGGGGACCTTTGAAGGATTAAAGATTTGCTTCCCATTACTCTTGGTCTGGATTCTAATCTTATTTTATCTATATCCACAATAACTCATTTAGCTGAGTTATATTACATTGTTATAAAACAAAGAAGAGTATAGCAGAGTCAGGAAGAAAGCATTTTCCTATTACATCAATTTTTGAGATCTTTTCTGCTACCCCTGGAATAAGGTGAAAAGTCAAAACTTAAAAAACAAAACAAACATAAAACCTGTGAACTAATGGTATTAAAATCAAATTGAGTCAATTTAAATATTTTGTTTTATTTTGACCTCTGGCGTTAAGTATCAGTCACTTAGCACTTTTGGTATATGTGGCAGAGTAATAGTGATAATTAAGAACCTCCAAAATTTAACTAAGCAGTCAAAGGCAAGGCTTTTTTTTTTTAACCAAAATCATTTGTTTTGTAAAAATTTCATTCTTTTTAAAAACTTTGAAACCTTTCCTTCACATAGTATTCTTTGATCAAAAATTAACATTTCTCATGAAAAACTTCATCTTGAATTGATATAAAGCAATTTGATTGACATAGAATTCCAACAGTGAATTGATAAATACCAATGAAAATGATAGTTCAGAAATTCTTGATTATCTCTGGACTTTAGGACTTGTATGTTGTGTCATAGGTATTTTGTTTTCCAAGGGTATCCACCAAGATATTTGCAGATACTATTGTGTTGCTTGTTGGAGTCTGGGTTATAGATGTTTTTGTTGTTCTGCCTCCTACCTCTCTTTCATTGTTTTTAGGCATTGTATTTTATCTTTGATGTTTTTTATTTCTCTTTGATGTGAGACAAATCTTAAGCTCCTGTGCTCTCTTGTTGCTTGTAGGTAAGTGTTATTTTGCTTTTTTTGCCACCCTAAACTAATCTAGTAAATATCGCTTCCTCTGTGTAACGTTAATCTTTCAGAAGTTTGTTCTGTACTGGAGAAAATAAATAATTAGAGATGGGTAAGAGGTGAATGATGTGTAGGCGTAAATATTCTGTAGATTAAAACATGCTGCATGGCTACTCTAGGTCTCTTTTGAGGTAGTCATGAAAACTTAAATTGTGTGCCTCATATATTTAAGGCCAGTGCGCCTATATGATTTTATTAATGTGCTATAAATCTTATATTCACGAGTGGTGTTTACTACCGTGCAGTATATTTAAAAGAAAATTTATGCCTCACTGCAGAAGGAAGGTAGGCTAGTGAAAAAATACAAGGGTGGATCTTAAACATTTATCCAAATCTGACAAGTATTTGCAAAGAATTTATTCCTGTAAATTTCTGCTGAGAGTAAATGGTATGTATTCTAGCCCGGTTTTAATAAAATTCTTTCAATATTTATTTATGCATACACAGGTAAAATAATGGCATATCTTTTGTCACTGTCTGTATACAAGAACCTTGTGTGTGTTCTTATATGACACATCCTTGATCTTGGGATGAGCTTTTAATCCTGTTTTAAAGTAGAGCATTCCTCAATTTAGAGTTGTACGTTAAAGAGCTTGCTGGCCACTTTCCTGAAGCAGTAGTAATTTTCCTGGTAAGGTACATCTTGTCTGTCCTTGACCATATGCATCTTTTACTACATATCCCTTTTCTTCTGGACCCAACAGTATTCCTTAAGCAAAATGGATGGGTTCTTACATTAACTCAAAGTGTAAATTAGGATAAGTCACAGAAACTCCAGACAGGTCACTTCGTACTCAGAAGACTGGTTTGATCTTCTTTTGGTAAATTACTTGTGTTTTCCCCTTTACGGCACCTAGGCAAACTCTCTCTATGGTCCCTAGGGAATGGCAGCAAGTTATTGTGGAAGTGATTCACGCTAGTAGTGAAACTGCCTACTTAAAAGTTACTTGCCTAATGCTGTTGAAAGGGCAGTGGTTATTTCACCAAGGAAACATTTTTTATTTGTATGGGGGCATTGTAGATTGCACAGGAAAATACAGTTAATGTACCATGCGTAACCTTCCATGGCCCTTAAACTTGCACTTCCACCTTGCAGCGGTTAAAATATTAGGCAGCAATACAAAACAGATATTCTGAATGCCTTAAGACCTGTTAAAAGATTTGTTACACTCTTTGTGCTTTTATATGCGTTATAATTAAAATCAAGTTCTAATGCCATTTAAAAAGAAAGCATATGTACTTTATTTTGTGATTTCCAGTTCAATATATAGAAACAAAAACATTCATCATATTGGAGAAGTGCACAGAACAATTAAAGAAAAGATTTTGGAATGTATGAAAATTTTACATCCTGAGATACTTCTCACCAGACTTACCCTTGCAGATCTGTGGTTACATAAATAGTTCCTTAATGAGCAGTGTTAGAGATGCTATCTGTAATTATTACTGTGATTGTTTAGATAATCTAAGTAGCCTCAGTCACAGGAGATCTGTAGCATATTCTTCTGTCCTTCCTTCAGCCTTCAGAAACTTCTTAAGGAAAATTATGTCTTTTACCATGTCCTGTCAGTAAGGAAAGTAGCTATAATTAGTGAGAGAGAAATAAATGGGAAATTATACAGTCTAGGCCATTTAGGGTTCCTGTTTTGTTTGTGTGGTATTGCAAGTGTGAGTAGACAGTAAAATTCAACTTACGACTATATGCTGCCTCGAGTAACTTGCCACAAGTTAGGTTTGATTAATTTAAAAACGAATCCCCCAACCCTACCAAATGGTTAGTTTTCAGCTGGCTAAGCTCCCTGAGATAGTTTTCTGTATATGGTTACCTGGGTTTTGTGCTAGGGCATGATATGTTTGGTATAAGATATGTTTGGCCAGGGATTGTGGAACTGCAGCAGCCTGGATTTAGGTTGGCTTAAATAGCTGTGATAATGATGTTCCTGGTCTGCTTTTGCACACCCTCTGGACTGTAGGAAGAGGTACAGGTTTTTCACCCTGAAAGATGTCTTTTTCCCCCAGGCATTATGTAGACAAGGGGGTTCGGGTATCAAAAATGTTTTTTATATTGGCTTGTGTTACAAACTACAGTGAGGACCTTTCATGTTTGGATATACTCTCCACTGTTTTTCTGCATTTCTGAGTATCCTTACTTATTAAAAGATTCTTCTTCTTCTGACCCCTATGACACAAGCTTTCAACCCCTGCTGGTTTTTGGACACATGTTCTGTCACCCTTTGGATACTCTGGAGAACATGGAGGAGAACTGAGGCATGCACTAACGTGCCCTAGTCCCCTTGTTTACAGATTTATTATGCTCCTGGGAGACCAATGCCTTGATGTATACTATTATCTTGAGATCATCTTTAACTCAATCCAGGCTAGGACAAAATAGAAATGAAGGCATTTCTTTACAACATTCAGAATGGAAAATACAGTTACATCCATGTATAAAACATAGAGGTGAAGAAATAAAATAGAAGGTCACACGCAAGGATTTAATCTGGAAGGTTCTCTCTCATAGCGAGAAAGTCTCTCGATTGACTGCAACTTTGAGACATAAGGTATGCAAAAAGGGAGAATCATAAGTAGACCTAAGTCAGGGAGTCATCTATAGCAATTCAGCTGGATCCATAGAAGGAGACCTTTCAGATTCGAGAAGTGCCTGACCTGGAGTAATCTGTGGCATGCAGTAAAGTGGTGGGAAGCACACTTGGACCCCCAGGATTCTTGAATAAGTTTCATAGCTGGATTCAGCGGACACCAGAGTTAATTCTTTCAAGCTGGATTGCTAGTATAGTATGCGTATGTATACAACACATGATTGATTTAACATTTTCTGTAAACGTCTGCTGTGATTTAATAGTATGACTAGAGAACACATGATCTACTAAAATAACAGTTCAGTTTAATTGTGTAACAGGTAGTTTCTTTGGTATAAATATACAAATTGAAAGCAAAGATGATCTCTTAACATGGTGTTTTAGTTCGTTCTAGGCAAGAGGTAAATAGGTGATTGTCCTATAGGCAGTGTGACATTGTGTCCTATTCTGCAGGTCTTTGGCATGGAGCCTGATGAGTAAATGTGACATGCAGATCAATTGGCAAAATAATTCACTGGCACACACCAGAGAGCATTGCTGCTCTGTACTGTACCTACTTCAACCTGTGGACTGCATTTAGTCTTAGGAAATGATGGCGTTACAGGAATGAGAGCCCTGAGCATTTTCCCAGAGTATCCTCATTGTTTTCATATGCAATTAATAAAGCATGGACTACAGGGGACACAAAGAGGTTAAATGTCCATTTGCATTGTGCCTCCCCTGCCCACCACTCCATATTTGTAATTCGTGGTCATTTAAAGTAAGCGTTCGTTATTGTCACTCAGAAGGAGTCAGTACCTGTATTTTGCCTGTTCTAAGGTTGCTGTAAAAGCAGATGGGGAGCTGACATTATTTTTGGAGAAAGAAATACTTAGCTGTTAAGTTTTTGGTAGTTATTTCCATCAGGAAGCAAGGAGAAATTCTACAGGAATGGAACTGTGTGTTTCCTGTGTCCCACACCACTGCAGGAACTGAAGAAGTCTTGCTCTCCACTCCCCTGCCCAGAGATAGATAGGTCTCTTTAGCCCTCTGTCGCTTCTGCTTGTAAGTATTAAGGCGCGCTCCAAGCAGCGTAATGAGACTACAGGCTTTTCAGTTCTGAGTACAGCCACTATTGAGCGGCAGCAGTTACTCACTTCCTAATGACATTGATTGCATAGCAAAACTTTACACTTTATGTCTTTCTTTGTGTGGTCTCCAGAGGGTAAAAAACTTCTTTAAATATTAAATGTGCTTGGAAATGATAACTAACTTGGGAGAAACTGCAGTGTGTATAGCCAGTGGCTGAATTAAGCATGATGTGTGTTTAGACCCCTTAAGGTATGTTCTGCTGTTCTACTACGTATTGTGCATCCATTGAGCTATAGGGGAGGGAAAAGAGATACTTGCTAGTGGGAAGGTACTGGACAAAGGAACAGCATTATGTACTGTTATAGTTTCTCCTAAGCCAATTTTTATCTTCACTTTGCTTTCTGTTTTGATAGACTAGTTATATCTCAAGGCACAGTCTATTTATTTAGAAAGTTACCTGTTTAAGGAAACAATTCATTATGTGTCGTGGAGCTGATGAGTTCAGTAGAGCCACCTTTTAATCCTCGATTCCCTGTGGATTTTCTTTCACAATACCTTTCTCCTTTAAGTCCCTAAAACTACAGTCCTTTTGAGTGAATAGGGGCTATTTTATACACCACCCTGCTTCCAATCCAATTAAAGGCTCAATAATAGACGGATTAGGGAAAGTTTACTTCTTAGTAGAAGTGCAGCTTTGGAAAAATAGTGCGTTGATAGCAAGAGGGAATGTGAAGGAAAGCGGAGAAAATTAAGGAGATAATGGTCAGTAATCTTAACTTGTCTGATGTTTGCGCTGTTCACAATATAGTGGACTCTCAAAATACGTAGAACAATGATTCAGATTCTTTAACCATTTTGTTGCTGGAGTTTGCCTGTCTCTTCAATTTTCTTCACTCTTGCTTTTGTTATCTGCATCTTGCACAAATGCCACATAATCCTTTACTCTAAGTCCCCAAAGTAGGAGACTTTTGAAGTGTTTTTTGGTGAGGGAGAGTTGAGGAGAAATGTAGGAAAGCAGAGAGTTGATGATGATAAAGTTAATCTCTTGTGTTATAAAAGTAGTTAAGTATCAAAATTTGTGTAACACAGTTCAGTCAGGTTTTTATGAGAATTACCATTCAAGAACATCTGTAACAAATAAGCTCCCTTTTAGAAGTGTTTGAGTGAAATGATCGATGTTTTTTTTTTAAAAAAAACAACTAGAAAATATTACGTAAAACAGAAAATAGGGTATTAAATATCCATAAGCATTGTTTGATGCGTAATAAATACATTAAGTCGAAGTCATAACATTCTTGGCATGCATGGTTTACATAAAAGCAATGTTTCGTATTCATTGTCTTGCCTGTCACCTTCCCTTACAGGTTGATTCCAAAGCAGATACTTTTATTGCAGAACTATGGAGGTGCAGATGCCTGAAAATTAAACTTTGAACTATATCCTTTCCATGTGTTTGAGAGGATCCTCTGACCATATTAATCAGTGCCTGTGGTTAGCAAACTGTTAAGACCACGCTCCTTTTCCAGGACAGTGAGTTAGGTGGTTAAACAGGGGATGCCGCTTGGTGCCATCAAACCTTTTCCCCCTCTTTTTTTGGGGGGAGGAGTAGGAGGGGGAAGCGGGGGGAGGTGGATAAATTAAGCCTTCTCCATTTTGTAGAACAACAAGCAGTCATTATTTTCAACTACTTTGCTACCTTATTATTGCCAAGGTCTCTACAGAGCCTTTTTCTTTGCCTACCATAGTGGATTGTAGTGGGCTAAATGTTTAATGAGTCAATGCGTTAAAGGCTTCACTTTTCTTCCAATTAACCCCAAGACCACTCTGGCATTTTTATAAATCCACAGAAGTATTTTGTGAGGCCTAAAGGGTAAGCTGCAGGCAGGCTGTGAAGAATGTAAAAAGACTAACCTGCTAACAAACACTGTGCAATAGGACAAAGAGAGTTTAATCCGTATTATGGTAAATGCTGGCTTAGTGTCCCAAAAGGGCTTTGCAGAGTGGAACAAAACAAAGAGGGCAGCACCAATAAAAATCCAGTGCTTTTATTTTTATACACAAAATTGTTGCAAAAGAAAAACTGATAATAGCATTAAGAAAAGTTTGAATGGTGGTTTTAAATATGATACTAAACATTGCAATTGTTCGTCAATTGAATGCTGTTTGTTATACATAAAGAAGCTTAAAGCAACATAGAGGCTCAAATTGATTGAATATTCATGAAAATTGCTCAGATGAGTACCTTGATTTAAATTTGAAATGTTTGTGAATTAGTATATCGTAAGATAATATATAACATATATGGTCATTAGTACGTGTGGCTAAAGAGGCAAACATAAGAATATATTTCATGTGACTATGTGAGAAATGCAAGGATATTTATGAAATACTAAGGACTCTTATTTATCCTCTTCTTAAAAGGCAAACAAAAAAAAAGCAAGGATAGTCACTGTTGTGTTTTTCAAAACCTACAGAAGAGTAAGAGAGATTTGTGGAGTATGGTATTCCATTCAAATCCTTAATAATGAAATAGAGGCTGTCTGTGCTTATACTTTAAAAATTGAAACATTTGTGAAAATGAAATAATTCACTTAAAAAATGTTAATACTGAGATTTCATCTCTGTAACTATTTTGATAAGAAATAATTCATTTTTAAAACTTTAACACTAACAGATTTCATCTCTGTAACTATTCTAGTAAGAATACTACAACACACTCAAATGTAAAAATCAGAAAGGTTGTAACTGTGGAAAAAAAGAGGAGAAAATAAATAGTATTCCACACATGCAAGAATAGTGAAAGAGAGCAACATTCCTGATGCTGTTTGAAATACAAGGTCATCAGCTGTAAAAATAAGACCACCAAGTCCTGAGCAGCCCACAAAATAATTTAGGAATGTTTCCCAGTTACTTTGTTAAAAATACCTAGTTAATTTAATTATATCCACATCTTCTCCTAATGATATTGAATAAATCTCTTATATACTAGACACCCCTCAATCCTGAAATGAACTTTTATGGTAGTGATGTGTCTTTCCTAAGTCTGGCTGCATTACCTAATAACTACCCTTTCCTTGCTTAGTTTTGCTACAGTCACAGGAAGGAATGAGATTGGTGCTTTGATGTGTTGGAGAATAGTACTTGAAGATGTAATTAATAAATGTAATGAATATAGTCTTGGCTGTCCAAAGTAGATCTGCAACTGAGTGTTTTGCCAGGAACAACATATTGTTACCCGCAGAAATATGGGAAGAATGCTCAGAAAAAGACACAGGTCTCTCAGCTTCTGTCTTTGTGGGGATGGTACTGCACGTGCAGACTCTGTGGAAGTTTGCTCTAAGATAAGCCCCTAGAAAGGGCAGACTGACCTTCTGTAGCACAGGGGGCACAAAACCTGCTCAGCAGTTGTAGAGAATTAACAGAGTGATGGAGCTCCATATGCTTTTGACACAGCGTGGGTAGTAAACCATCTTCTGGTGTGAGATTCTGTGCTGAGACACTGGACAAATTCATGGTGATATTCCCTAGATAGAGAGGGCTGCCTGCTGGCAACAGATACAGGAGTTCAATGTGTAAACTCTGATAAGGATGACATGTAATTTGTGTTACAGTTTGACTGTTAATTGTATATAAAGCAGCAGCCTTTACAGGTCTTTCACTGAGAGTCCCTAATTGGGAAAAGGAGTAAATCCGGAGTCACCATATCAGTGTAAGTTTTTCTATTTTCCTAGGCATGGTGATACAGAATGTTCGTGGCCAACAATTCTGTGTGCAGTGGTACATTTACATGATTTTAAGTGTTACAGGGCTAAGTATGAGTCTCTAACAATTAGAATACAGATTTTTTATTTTTTGAATGTGTTCATAGCATTTGTAATTGTGTGGAATGGTGGCATTTACATAAAAAATTACTGGACAAGCTAACACAATAAGACAATTTTACAAGTTCTTCTATTAAATTAAGGCAAATGTCTGCTTTTTTATTTTTATTTTTATTTTTTAATGTGAAAACAAGGCTAATGAATCTGTTCTCTCTCCTTCTAGATTCTATCAAAGAATAAGTGGTACTTGGCACTCTGTATTCAATATTAATTTGCCTTTTTTTTTTTTTTGTATATATTTTATACTCTATTTGCCTTATTCTCAGCTATAGTACTAGGATTTACTGTAGACTTTTATTTTTGCAACTAAAGGTGGTCTTATGATGAAAATATGGCTGCTCTCTGCATACATGAATAGAGAAGTTGCCTGCTTTGTTAGATGTAAACATTCTGTAGAAAAGGGACAATCCAGAAGCACTCGGGTTTACGACTTATTTTCTGATTTCCAGTAGAACACAGGTATGTTAGAGTACAAAATTAATAACAGAATCTGTCTAATTTGGTGAAGATATCCAGAAGATATGTAACATTTATACTTAGATGTTTCACGGAAATTATTCTGAAGCTGTATTTGAGCAGGACTAACTAGCTGAGTTGTTGCTTCTGTGACGTGTTCCTGTAGCTAGCAGTTAGAGGCCATGCTGGAAAACACCTGTACAGTTGCAACGGCAAGATATTTTCAGAGGCACGGAAGTATTTAATGGTCACTGAAACTGTGAGGAGGGTTCCACCACCACTTTAATTTAATGCAAGTTGGACGTAGCACAGAAGGAATCACTGGGCCCGGTTCAGGGCTACTTAGTCCTTCCCCACCTCTCCGTGCCATCAGCATCATTTACCTGATGAGTCAAATTAGGGAACTGCTCTGGCAGGAAGCCACCTTTCCGTACCTGGATTTTTACAAGGGTGACTCCCTGAGCCAACTAACTGCGGGGCCATAGGAGCACTAGTGGCAGGAGAAAGGAGGCAGCGGGAGCATACAGTTTGGAGCAGAGCAGACCATCCTAGTGGCACCCAGCTGTCATGGAACCATAACCACGGACTGTGACCTTAGTGAAATGTTTACAGGTGAATTAGGGTTTTGATCAAGGTCACTTAGGTAGGTTTGAAATGTATATATGATATGTTGTGATAAAAACCGTGGAAGTGAAGAAAAAGATGAGTTCAACTCTCAAATTACCATTGTGTTATCTTGAATGCTGTGCTTTAGAGATGAAGTTTCTGGTGATAAAATAGTGTGAGGATATGCAAGTTAGTGTTGTCAACTGCCATTGATTCTACTGTTATTTTAGTGTAATAGTTATGTGTTTTTTGTTAAAAATAGAAATACATATTTTTTGTTGTAGGAATGTTTCTCTTGCCAGTTTGACATCCTTCTACACATGATGGATGCAGTATCATCCATCTGATTACATTGCCTGTAGATTGCTTTTCAGAAATCCGGCCTCGGAGTTCTAGCGCTCAAACACAGATCCCAAAGTCAACAGAATCACAAAGCCTACTACAAAGAATGCAATTGCACTGATATCTAAAGTCGTGTGTCCTTATGTATACGTCAGTTATTTCTTCTAACTTTGCTCTTGAAGTTTGAAGCTGCTCCATCCCATGTTTGTGGGCAAAAGTTGTGACTGTTACCAATTTCTTCCCCTCCTCATTGTGCTCACAGGATAGCAATGAAATATTACAGGTGTGACACTTTCGCCTGGAGAAAGGAAAGTCATTAGTACAGAAAACATTAAATTGTTGCCAGCTATATGAACTCATCCAGAAATTCATTCTTGTAAATCAATGCAGGCTTATATGATCTGTATGACTGCAGATACATTGATGCTATTTATAGGCTGTTTTATATTGCAAATGTAACGTGAAAACTTTTCTGATATGCCTTTGTATCAATGGCATTTAAACAACCCTATGCTTTGCCTTCCCTGCAGAAAGTTTTCTAGACAGATAATACTTGGAAAGTAAGAGTTATTTGGTTTCTTTTCTTTTCTTTTCTTTTCTTTTCTTTTCTTTTCTTTTCTTTTCTTTTCTTTTCTTTTCTTTTCTTTTCTTTTCTTTTCTAATTGTCAGATTTCCATTTTTAATTATTTTCAACATTTAATTCAAGCCTTCTGGACACTCCTTGGCCCTGCATTTTGAACCTTGACGTAACTAGTTAGTATTACTAGAAAATTCTTAGAGAAGCCCTGTGTAAAGGATTTTGATAAACTTGTTATGACAGTAGTTAGCTTAATTTATTCCCTTTGTCTGTGATTTTTGCATCTGAGCATTTTGGAGCTGGGAAATCAGCATATGACCATCACTATTCATCTAAAAACTAGAGCTGGATCTTCCCTGTTGCATTTTAAAGAGATTCTAGTGTTAATTTCCTGAACTGTTTGCAAAGCTGGAGAATACTTTGGTTGGTTTATTTTATATTTGTTGCCAAATGGCATGTTCATAAAATGCAAAAACATACAGCATAATGTCTCTGGAAATTCTCTTGGCATACTCAAACTAAATTACTTTAAACAACTCTACCATTTTCTAAAAGAACTGAATAATTACTAAACTGAATTCCAACAATATGCACAGGTTTGCTGGAAAGAAGAGTAGATAAAGCATATGTTTACATGACTGACACAATAAAAGGTTTCCCTATACAGTTTTGCAAATAGTGATTATAATTTCATGTAAATAAGATGCAGGAAAATGTGCTGAAGGAATTGTGCTTTGCTGCTGTTGTCACAGTTTCATCAAACTGATTTTGTCAGCACTGGAGCATAACCCTTGCCACATCAGTTTGAGTGCTCATTAGGCAGCCGATTTGTCTGAATCCTCATTAAATTGATTAACTCATTTACTTATGGATGATGACATGTTATGTGGTACAGGACTGGTGGCTAGAGACTGGAATCAAGACTCACGATGACTTGCTTAGTATTCAGTTGTTCATTTATTTCTGCAATAAATTGCTGCACTCAAGTGCTGTAGCATCAGTGATTTACTTTTTGCAGAAGTGTGGCATCAGCTGAAGGATTCAACTTATGTTGTGTAAACTTGCACCTCTTGGTAAACTACTGACAGCGATTTAGAAGGTTCTTAGGTTTATAGCTTGCTCTAATTCCCTATTTATTTCACTTGGGTGCTAGGCTTTCTCATAAAGAACCTAAAAGGCTTTCTTGAACAACTGTTTTAATGTGCATTAAATAATGAAAGGGAAGCAAGTAGAAAACCTCTTCAGTTACACATTCAGAAGATGGAGACATTACTAACAGAAGATACTTAAAGCAGTTTTCTGAAAGGTATCTTTCAGAAATATGATATGAATAAAAATCGGATGACAGATCAATTTCTATGTATGCACATAGTCTAGAAATTTGTATTGATAAAATTTATTATGTTGATATGCTTCTAGTATTTTATGGTGCTACTTGGAATAGCTGAGTCTGTGCAAGTCATGCTGAAATATAAGTTTTAGATGCCAACTACAATTGTGGCCTCCACGTGTGAAAACATGCAAGGAAGTTAAAGGATGTGGGCTTTAGCAAATAATCAATATTTTAGTTTAATTTAGTGATTCTGCGAAAAGTAGATGGCAGGTATATTAACTAGTTTGTATTTTTGAGTCAGGATTACTTGTAGCTTGGAATAAGTCAAAATGTAGTCAATGACTTCAAACTTCATGAAAGCAAAGAAGCCTGAATTCTTGAGTGGTCAAATTATTACAATAAGAATTGAATTTGCTTATTCCAGGGCTGACTATGTCAGCTACATAGGCAAAGTAGTTACAACGAACACAGACAAAGTAGTATGAAGATGTCCATTGCTTTGAAGAAGCAGAATGCTTTTCATATTACTAGGGTATAATACAAGCCTTAGTCATAGACTAGGACAGCATTGGACAAACACAGACTGGAGATCTTCTTCTCTAAATGCAGAACCAGAAGCAACAGATAGTTAAATATTAGGATATGTAGTAGAACTTCAGGTACTAATGAGTGGCTGCTTGAAACATTCAGAGAAATGGAAGAATCCAGGGAGTTGCAGGACTGAAAAACAAACAAACAAAAAAAAAACCGCTAATCATACAGAGAGGCTGGTCTGACTGGAGTAAAGATTTTACTAAACCAAAGTTTTAGAAGCATTCTTCTCAGTGACCGTCCTGGCTTAAGGTAAGATGGGCTCAGGTACCATCATATCACCCTGTTCCCCTCCCTCTCCCCGTCATTTTTGGGAAAGCATTTGAATGGTGGTGCAGTGAACAGAATTGGGGAAGTGAGTCAGCCTAAAATAACCTTCGCATTTTTGCCTTCTCCCTGCCCCAGGTTATTTTCTATCTGAATCACTTACCCACTCCAGCTGACCTTAAATGTACTACTGTTAGAACAGGGGGTTTGGGATAGCAGTAGAAAGTGATTTTTCATGGACAGCAAACTGGAAAAAAGGTAGACCATTAAGGGAAATGTAAAAGTGATTTTACATCTTCTTATAAGTTACTTAAAGCTGTGTGCATACACTTTGCTTTGCTTTAACATATATATACACGTATGTACATACACTGTAATGTTAACTATTGCAAGTTTTAATGGTAATAAAAAATGACTGTCTTCCTAATTCTATCTTCTTTGAAAAAGTAGAACTTTGGTATTCCCAGGCTTCTTAGAAGATTAACACTAAGTTTCTGTAGAATTGAGATGAGACAATACATGGGAAAATATCTTTTTACTATAATAGTTGCACAGTATTTGTGGTTATATTTGCTTATACTGATACGCAGTTTTACCGAGGATCTAGTCAAATCAGTCTTGGTTCCTTGAGATAATGACAAAAGTGCAAGTGAAAATTTTTCTAGGGAGATATGAAGAGGGAGGAAGACATCTTGCTTCCCTTCTGTAAAAGGGATTACTGTCACTGAGTTAAATTGAGCTAGAATTTCACCCACTCTTTTAATTTTTTTGGAAGAAAGAACTCCAAGCATGTCTCATTTCAGATTTTTTTTAGTAGATTTTTTTTTGAGAATTGTCATTTATTTTAGTTTACTAAGATACGTCCATATTCAGAATGATGAGGGGAGTTCACAAAAACAATTTCTGGGGCCCTTATTTCAGTCAGTGTTTCTGTGGAATCATTTTAGGATCATAGAAATTTTGCAAAACTATATGTAGAATGCAGTTAATATTCAAACAGGAAATTGATGACCAGAGTTAAATTACTGTGCTCTAAATTTTTCTACATCCACCTATTTTCCCCCTTCGCTTGCTCTGACAGTTATAGACCGCTTCTCTAATGGGGCTTGCATTTGAAGATAAGCCTACATGTAAACAAATTAACTTTTCTTAAATGGAGAGCCATTTCATCTGCAATAATGTACCAATTCATAAACTATCACAAGCATATTTTTTTAAAAAAAGAAAGATAAATGACCCATTGTATAACACTTACTATTAGGCAGACTAGATGTCCCTGTGTTCTGGGAGATAAGGCTCTTGTATTATTACACCCTAATAAAATGAGTTAATGTTTTAGTATCAGAGATAAAAGGACAGTTGGATATATTTAATAACCAAACTGAGAAACACTTAATTTTAGTTGTCTGTAGCAATATAACACAAATTCCCCTGTAAAACAAATTGCACTTTTGGAATATACTTTAATGTACATTCGACAAAGGAGAAAATGAGGTGATTGAAGTTCAATTTGTAGCATGTTATTAACCATTTCCGCTTGACTAGATGAGTAAAAGGATAATGGATGAGGGTTTTATTATTGCCTTTCTGCTAAAATGAAGTGGTGTAAAAGATAAGGTGATGAGATTAATGAACATAAGGAAAAGGCGTAATCAATCAAATTCCAACAGGGAGATGAGATGACAGTACTTAAGATTTGTAAGGATACATGTTTTTTATAAAGTGGATTTTATCAACACCGACATTTTGTTTAGGTGGAATGCTGAGAAGCAGATACTTGCCAGTTTTAGTTATTTTTGTAGGTTCTTTATGCTACTGTATATTTGAAGTTTCAGCAATTGATGTAACAAATTAAAGTTGACATGTCTATTTTTTAATTAAAACACTTTTTAAAAACTATAATTATTAAATGAGGACAAATAAATGCAACTTTTGTCAGCTAGGAACAATGTTTGTTTTATCGATCAGTTTCTCAGTTCCTCACTGGCTCTTAGATGTGTCTAGATGAGTTACTTTTATTCTTTGTGCTATTGCTTCAAGTTTTGCGTCCTAGTCTTTTGAGAAGATGATTTTCACGTACTCATGGAAAAGTAAGGAATATTCCTTTTCCTGTAATAAATGGTCAGCCATCAAACTCCACAAACTTTCAACTTCCGACTTCTTGAATAGAAGACTGGGTATCTTGTGGAGATAAATGTGCAGACATTTCTGTAAATGCGTTCCTACTTGTAGGGTGTGATACTTTTTATATTTCAGAGCTCAAATGTAGTACTTCTTGCCTCTGACACATATCTTAAAATGACTAACTTACTTGCATATCTATATTGCTAACATGTTATGGAAATAACTGTCCTCATCCTAGGAAATGATGTCAGGTATTTTCAAATTTCACCAATTCTAGATTCCAAATTGTTTAAATTACTTGCAAGTACTCCAGCTGTAGTTAGTCATGGAGCAAACCTTCAGTAACCTAAAGATTGGTCTTCTGTCTTAAACTACACTTTTTTACAAAAGAACATTGAGTTACAAAGTGAATTACTTAAGAACTGAAAATGCCTCTGAAAAATTAGTTTTTCCTCATGCCTTCAATTTCCTGCTTTTTTAATAAAAACATGTATTTCTTTCAAAATGGGAGCTGAGTGGGAATGGAGCTGCTACCCAGTTAGGGTTTTTTTCCCACTTAAAGGTTTAAGAAGGGTTCCCACATCATTCCTTCAAGTACAGTTAATTTGCTTGATAAGAGCTGCCTTAAGTTACTTTTGCAAATGAAATATGCACGGACAGGATAAATTATTGTATTTTCTCAAGGAACTGTTAGTTCTTGGCAGCACTTTGTGCAGGGGAGTTAGGATATTGCTATGAGGTTAAGTCTATCTAAAAAGCAGTTTACAATACTTTTTTCCCTTTTGACTTCAGCATTTATGAAACTGTTACATATTGGCTGGTACCCGGTGCTTTGTAAATACTCCCACATTAGATCTGACTTTTTCTGCCTTTTAGGAAAACTTCCAGTTGTGCAAAACAGTATTGTGGATTTGTAAGATAAATGCATAACGCAGCCCAGATTACCGTTCTTCACAAGAGCTGATATTTTCACATAGACTTACAGTCCCCTCTTCTCCTGTCATCTGCAGAATTTTTTGATAGGCCATTTTTTATCGGGCCCTCAGTAGTAGCAAGTTTTAGATTTAATACCCTAGAGGGAATGGCAAGGCAAATCATGTTGTTGGATCAATTGTTCAACTATCCCCAGACTGCTGTCTGTGTATGTTATACTTGTATCCCATTTCCAAGCCTTTCTTATCAATCATTTGGACTAGAAATGCAGTTTAATTTTCTATTGCATTTTAAAACTGAAATTAGGGTTATGTTCGTGTTTGGTTACCCTAGAATCCTAGATGTGGTCATAGATCTCACATTAGGTATGTGTGTGGCTTGATTAACCTTGCAAGAAGGTCTGTGCTCATAGAAGTGCTTTAAAGCTGAATTTAAACTACTTTATTTTGCCATCTACTGAGATGAAAACCAACAGTTATTGTATAAAACCTGCTGTTCACATTGTTCTTTGTTCTTTACAGACGTGATTTGTTTTAATTGGTCAAATTCTAATTGGTCAAATTCTAATTTTAATTGGTCAAATTCAAATTGGTCATTTCTATGGGTGATCTTAAAGAAGAGATTGTCTCTTGCAGTCATAGCAAAACCTTTGTCACTGACTGATTATACTCAGTTCCTTTACTTGAGGAATTAATCTACTTTTACGGGAATATAAGATAAATGTAGGAATACAGATACAGAATATGAGGCATACTCATGTGGGTCTTGATTAAAAAAAGTGCATGTGGGGGACATGTCCTCTGATAACTGAGAATGATTTCCCTACGTTGTTGTCATATCTCTATTCTGCTTTGGTATATAGTAAATGAACTAGCAGGGAGAGGAGCAGTGCTTGAGCAGTGGAGGGTTTATTAGAAGCACTGCTGTATCTTCTGTCCCAACTTCTGAGAGCAGGAGGGAAATTTTCTGTACCATGAAGTACTATACAGTCCTTGGATGTGGGGCAGCTACCAGACATCCCAAGTAAGGCAAATGTATGTAATTACACAGCAGCCCCTGCAGCTGCTCCAGTATACTCAGAGGGGATTTGGTTCCTGCAGCAGCCTGGAGCCTGTGCTGCACAAAGGTGGCATTAAGCCATTTTTACATTCCCATCCCTTTGCAAACTGCACCTTCTGTGCCATATCTCTCGTAAAACATAGCATAGAATCTTTTAATGTAAACTGCTGGATTGGCAGCTCTGGAGTCTGACTTTTCTCTGTGCCTTCAAGAGGCACATCTGTTCTTCTACAAATGGGCTTGGTTCCCATTAATGAGCCGATCAGATGCAGTCTTTTACGATGACTGGTACTCTAGCTTCCTGCCAGATGTGTGGGGGTGTTTTTTTGTTTTTGTTTTGTTCTGATGAAGGGATATGAAGGTCAGCTTACATTTCATCAATTAAAAAAAAATCCTTTTTGGCATTGAAACTTATTTTTTCATTGCCCATTTGTGGTTTTTTCCTCACCCATCGTCTGCAAGATCAGATCAAAATGGCAGACACTGGACAACTGCCAGTATTGCAGGTGCATTAGTTCCCTCCTTGGTTGCAGTTGCTGCTTCTGCTTGCACGTGCTCTGGCCAGATAGAGCTTTGCTGGATGCATATAGGAGCAGCCCATGGGAGAAGTCATGTCCTGAAAGTAGTGAAATAGGCAGGTGCAGGGCACAGCAGTGGGAAATCTAACATGACTATTCTGATTTGCTGTTCAAAACAGAAATTTGAAGAGACAATTACAACAACCATGAACCTTATTTTTCTAAAGAAACCTCAGTGGCTAAATCCATTTAAGAGACGGCAAAACCAAGTGAGCTTTTACATTGTTTTCCAGGGTCTGCTTTTGAGATGCGTGCTCCTGTATATTACCTTTCACCATATCTAGCTATACTGCTGTGGATATGAACTGCTAGGAGTAATTAGTCTGGCAATTGTCCTAGTTTTCAGACTGTGTACTCCTTAGAGATCAACCAATATAATCTGATAAAGATTATCTACAAGGCTTTTCTGCACTAGGAGTTTTGTAAAGGAAGAGGGGGCAATCAGAACTTTAAGCTTGGGAAAAAAATATAATAATAACACCAAGGTAATACCTTGTTATAAAAAAAAATCTGGTTGATTCCTTTTCTGACTTTCTGAGGTACTTCCACTTTTAAACAGGAGAAAGCTTTTAGGGCTTTTCTTGAAATCCCTTAAATAATTTTGAAAGGCTTTTTATTGCAGTAGTGTTACGACAGAATATGATGGATTGGAGCCACTACGTAGAAATAAGATGAGCAAAGCACAGCAGCACAATCTGTTCAAAATTCAATAAGGACAAAGTCTTCTGCTAAGTTCTGTAATTTTACTTCTTACAACTTTGTTAAATATCGGAAAGAAGATACTTCTGATATGCAAGCAAAAACTGATTATTCTCAGAAGTATGAAAAGAAGGACCTGTCCAAAGAGACTCAGGTCTCATGTTGTAGGTGAGAATAAGAAGGTAATAATTCCCACAAATCAGTTTTGATCATCTGAAAAACAGGCTGACTGAAAACTCAAACTGATCTCAGCATGACTGATTAATCACTAATGGTGAGGCCACATCCCTACCACTTGCTTTCTGTAATTTTGCTTCAGTTGTCTTATACAAGGAACAAAAAGAACCAGTACACTTCCTTGTGTAAAATCTTTCCTGAAAAAAAAAAAACTGATCTTGAAACCCTTCAAAGATATCCTATACTGGAGAATTCAGAAACAGAATGGTTAAAAACAGTCCTTGCTGGTATTCTTCCAGAGTATTTTTATTAACTCAGTTATTTCAGAGACACACCAGGGTATCTTCCTCATAAACTGCAGCTGAAAGGCTCCTATGTTGTCTTATTTCCATTATGAAGCCTTCTGCATGATCATGTTTGGGTACCTCGGCAAAATTTGGATTGCGGTCATACTCACCACCTCAGAAATGTACATCTGTTTTTTGCTTAATAGTAATACGAAATGCTAGGGAGTATACCAAAAACCTTTGAGGTTAAAGTTTAAGAAGAGTTTTTGTTTTATAACCTCATTTCCAATAAACACTTCCAAAACGGTCACTTTCTGATTATCACAATCTCAATTTGCATGTCCTTTTTTTAACTCACAAGGAGACCTGAAGCCAAATTAAACAATCAGTATTCACTGACGCATAGTTTGGAACATCTAAAGGTTCCTGTTCTTTGTCTTTTAGTTTTTTATATTAATAAACTTGAAAGGGAGCTAAGTAACGAGGTAGCAAGGTTTGTGCTGACACAAAGTTGTGTAGTTAGCACCAAAATAGGAGAGTTGTGAGGAATTTTTGGAAAGGTCTAGACACCTGCTACTTGGTTGCACAGGTAAACTGATGGCAAATGGAATTTCCCAATCTAATTTTCCAAATTCTGTCTCATGTGGGATAGCCTGGAATGTACCACTGCACCATTCATTACTATAGAGGCTTGATGTTGATAATATTTTATTTCAGCATTATTGATCCAAATTCCATGACCTAATGTGATCAGCTTGTTTGACAGCTTCTACACAGTGACAAATCATTTCATAGAATTTTGCTCAGTGATGCTTAAGCTCTCTTCTTGAGCTTTTGCAGATAACTTCTTTTTTTTTTTTTTGCAATGTACACAAATTGAAATCAACAAAAGTAGCTTTTTTTTTAGTATTTACACAGTATGTATTTAAATGATGAAATTCATTGACACATAAAATGATGAAGTCATAGAATTTAATGCAGTTCACAAAGGGGTTATGGAATCTGTCAGTCTGTGTGGACATCAAGACTAGCCAGAATTGTTCTTATTAATTAGAATGTATTAAAAGTGCTCTACAAATTTTTAAACTTATGGTCTAATGAAGGAAAAAATGAGAAAATATTCTGTTTACCCACTGTGCTGGCCATCGCTAAAGACAGGACTGGGATTACATGAACACTGGGTCTGATCTAGTATGGTAATTTGCATGTATATATGTTATGCTTTGATGCAGTCTCTCACTCATATTAACATGTACGTATATATATAGACACGTGTGACTCTACATGTGCGTGTACTAATGCACTTCCATAAGAGTATCTTCATCCTTAGATAATGTAAGCAGAGATTTATAAGCAAATCTAGATCTATACGGCCCCATTCATGTGTGCTTCTTCGGTAAATACATGAGGCATGTACAAATAGTGGTGCACATTTTAATGTGGAAGGCACAACACACATCTCAGAACTCCCTTTATACAATACGTGCTTATGACTATTCTGAGTTATTTCTGTATTATTAAAAGACATCTTAGTTATGATTTGTTGTCTGTGTCTTTTTACTTATTAGGTATATGAAGTCTGTGTAAGTATTACCATCAGTGCAAATGCAGTACAGGTAGCCCTGAGAGAGTAAATATAGTCACCATTCTCCCTCCTTGTGTGGATTACAAATATTGGCAGACATAAGGGCAAGTTGAGTAACAAATAGTAAGAAACTTCCAGGTTAATGCATGTACTTTTTCCCTGATGATCTTCACATGATCTAAAAATGTCGTATGTGTTTTTTTTTCCCAATGCTTTTTTTTCAAAAACACATTGTGAATGTGTTATGAATAAAACAAAAAGTATTGAGGCGAAAGAAAAGAGGATGACTGGCTAGAGAACTGCCAGTCTAAAATATCACGTCCAAAACAACTTGGTCATGAATTTCTGTTTTCTTTTATATATTTTTTTGCTGCTTGCAAGTGTTGCACTGACATTTCTTGAGTGCTTGGTTTGTGGGCTGGGTTGGTAGCCACACTACTTTTTAAGTGTCTGAGGTATGTTATGGGATACTCTTTGGAAAGGCTGCCCTTGGTAGTCCCAATGATAAATTATTGTTATTCTTACTTCATAGCATTTTGCATCTCAGGAATTGCTAATTATAATTTGCGTGCATGTTTATTGGAGGCACACTGAGGCTTTCATCAGTTTGTTTCGCATGTCAGTAAACAACTTGTTGATCACTATTTACCTAGCCTGCTGTCAAGTTAGTGAGAGAACCTGAGGGTGGACACAGAAGCTGAAATAACCACTGTTTCAGAAGGTGCTGTCTGAATCATTTGGAGGTTGTTAGAGTTAATTCCTGGTGGCAAACTGTCTCAGTTGTATGAGCCTTTTGCATCTTCCTCTTGATGAGCAAATCCTTACTAGCTGTTAAATCAGAATATAACAGGCTCACTAAGTCAAGACATCAGTCAACACTGACAAGAATATCTGAATTCTTGCAATTCTAGCTCCCTTCTATCACAAGTATGCTTATTTCTCAAATAAAATTCCAATTTCTCAAATAAAGGAAAATCCTCACATCCTTAACCTTGCAGGGGTTGGAAAGCCACCCAAGCCTGTATTTGTTTTCTTCTAGTTGAACTTCTGCTTTCCAGGCTGCATAATTTAACTTATATACCTATCCTTAGCAATCAGATCTTATTGTTCTTTGTGACGATTAAATGTTTTCTGCCACTGGTAATGAACCATCGTTGGTCCTGCTGTCTAGGAGTCAGCAGGGGTAATCAAAAGGGACAAAGAAATTGCGAAGTATTGGATGCAGTGGAAAGGAGTAAGATAGTTGGTACTATCTTTGCTAACAGTGTTTGCTGATTTGTTAGAACATACTGGGTGTTGGGAACCTCATAGTCAAATCAAAAGAATGAAACCTATTATGAATACCTGTTACGAATTTTTTTTCAAAGGTAGATCTTGATAATCAGGGAGAAGGTTATCTGCAGTAAGTAGAAGACTACTTTCAGAAAATCTGCATTGCATACTTTTCTCACCTTGAAATATAGCTTTAGTGTCAGGATAAAGAGAGAAAATATAGTTGTGCATTGACTATTTTAATCATCTGGAAAGTATTTTTCATGTCATCACACATGTACTGATCTGTGGCCTGTGACAGACGTTCTTCATTTCCACACAAATGGTGTTTTTATTTGTGTATCACTTACATAGTTTTATTTCTAGATCTAGTCTATAATTGGAAATATTTTCTAAGTTGTAACTAAAGATTAAACTATTTACAGGTCCAGAGTATAACTTAAAGTATATCAGGTTAGCATAAACTATACTATGAAATGGGAATTTCAGTTTGTGGTAAATCTGTCTGTCCCCAGCAGCTTCAGATAAAATAATTTTAGCCTTCTAAAGCACATCAATTTGCTAGTCTGTGGTTCATGTATCAAAGAACATTCTGTGAAAATATCAATATCATTGGTTAATATAAATGAAATTAATTTTTAAAGCTGGGCTAAAGGTTGACATCTGAAAAATTGCATTACTTTACAGAAGAGAAATTTCTGTCTTCTAGTGAAATTTCAGGTCATAAGGGCAAGTAATTTTCACAATCTTCAATGGGAACCAGTGAAATATGAACTTCATTGTCACTGAGCCCCAAAGCGATAAGATAAAATGAGCTGATACATCATTTGCTGTGGTTTTATCATCTCCTCCAGTAATTGGAAGAGAAAACATAAGAGTCCTTTACCACCCCCCTCCCCAATCCCTTCACCACCCACACCCAGGCATGAGCCATTTTGCTTGATCGATACAAAGGTCACAGAGTATTTATTTATTTATTTAATTTTTTTTATGCTGGGTAAAACCGTCTAGTGGAACATTAAAGTAATGAATATGTTTAATTGAGTTTGTCACCCATGAAAATGCTGAACAGGATTGTATAGCAGACTGTATGTGCTCACAGGAGGGACTGGATGGGAAACTACTACTATTAGAGTGTGGATTTCAGTGGCTGCATGTATCAACTACGTAAAATAGAGCATCTTATTCGTTGTTCTCTTGAGAAATCTAAAATAAACTCTAAGTTTTGTGATTTATTTAAGAGCATTTGGATGTTTAACATTACTATTAATCTTGGACATATTTTAAAAAAGAGCAGTGTAAGAACCTTTCACTGTGAATGTTACAGCTAGAAACTAAAGAGTTTCCGGACAGGAGAACCTGAAGATGCAGAACACATTTGCAAGGCTGAGACTATGGTGTAGATCCAGGTTCTTACTGAACTGTGAATCAGATTTTATATCCTCGATATGCTGTAATTTTGCCTACCTGAACAAAAATGACCCCAAAAGACTAAGAATGCTACTAGAAGAATTTAGTTGTATAGGTTCTCTCTCAGCTGCAGTCAAACTTAAATGCAAATTAAATGCATTTTGCTTTTGCTGTGTCTCGATTAACGTGCTCCATAACTTTTTTAGGAGATCTCAAGAAAAACTGTTGTGAAATATACAAATATGCATCAGCTTTTTAAATAAGCTATGTAGTTTTTATTTTACTCATGACAGTTAAATTGGCTTGCACTTTAAAGTAATATAATTATTCAATTACTGTTTCAGTTCTATAACCCATTTGCAGACTTAATTACTTCTAGGATATTCGCATTTTCGAGATCAATAGTACTTTTCTCTAAAAATAAAATACGATAGCTGATTGGTTTGCTTAAAATGTAAAGCAAGCTGTTCATCTAGTCCTCAGTAAAATATTACTTTTCTAATTCAGGAGGCAGCTATAGGGGTGTTATCTTTTTAACTATTGCATGTAATCTTTTACAAGAGACATCAGCACTATGCTACCTGAGCTTTCATGCAACTCTGATTCACAGTCTCCTCGAAGTGGAAATTGAAGCCGGCTCTTTAACTACTGGCTTCTTGGTGGGCTTCTTCCAGCCAGGTAGTGTCAGGGCCTGCAGCAGGACTGTGAGGACTGATTGCAGGTTTGGCCCTTAATTTTTGTTATTTAAAGTACAGAAGGAACCTAATGCAAAGGTAAAAGGAGTTTTGTATTTTAAATAGTGTTGTCATGCTGTTTGTTCATCTGGTTTCCTGCCAGTACCTAAAGGGGGCCTACAAGAAAGCACGAGAGGTAGTCTTTGTCAGGGAGTGTAGTGATAGGACAAGGAGTAATGGTTTTAAGGAAAAAGAGGGTAGATTTAGACAAGATATTTGGAAGAAATTCTTGACTTTGAGGGTGGTGAGGCACTGGCACAGGCTGCCCAGAGAAGCTGTGGATGCCCCATCCCTGGAAGTGCTCAAGGCCAGGCTGGATGGGGCTTTGAGCAAGCTGGCCTAGTGGGAGGTGTCCCTGCCCATGGCAGGGGGGTTGCAACTGGATGATCTTTAAGGTCTCTTCCAACCCAAACCATTCTGCGATTGTATGAAAACCTGACCACAGAGTAGTTTGTGTAGTAAGATTTTTGGAATCATGGAACCTTACAATTGGCTCATTTATTTACTCCAAGTATTTTTAATGGAAATGGTAAACTGTATAAATTGTCTAACCTCCTGTAGGGTGGAGTATATGTTGAAATAAATGAAATGTGCATAGATTAAAATTCAATCGGATGTTTTAAATCAACTGAAGTTCTATAAATGCCTGTTCCCTGTCTGGGCAAGGTGGTCCTATTTGTGCATGTTAAATTAGACTGTACACCCCAGTTAGTCTTTTGATTCACAAGTTTGTCCAAAACTATTACTAGTGGTAACAAAACATAGAAAAAAATGGGAGTCATTTTTAAACTCAACGTATTGTACAAGAGGATGTAAGATGGTTGTTCTTAAATTCTGATTTCTATGCTGTGTGTCTTAAGGATGAAAATGGGCAAATGCAAAAATAGGTTTTGCAAGTTGTAATTCTGAAAATGAAAATATCAGAAGTGGTAGCAGTGATTAAAAAAAAAAAATCCCTTTACCAAATAAAAATTCTGAATTTAGTTTAAAACACTAGCCAGTTTCTGCAACTAGTAGATTCTGTTAATAAAATCGGCTATCTGGCAAGGAATAAAAGGTTGAATTTGCTTTTCGTAAGGAATCCTTGCTAATACACATGAAAGAAACGTGTTTGTGCTCTGGATCTTTCATCTAGTCTACTGGGCGCGCTGAGCGCAGAGCAGGGGTAATGATGCGGTTTCCATAGCAACCGGTTCACTGGAGGGCTAGACCTCTGTCTAGGGTGCTGTCAGTGTGTGAGGAGGTTCAGAGAACAGAGTGTCCCAAAGAAGGGCTGCTTCCACCTAATCCAGTTTTAATTGAACTCCAGAGACTTTGAAGTGAAGCTGTGGAGCAGGCAGCTACTGTTCCAACTCGGAACGAAGGCCTGGCCCAGCTAGGCCTCAGCTGCTTCTCGGTCCTGATAACTGCTGTTAATGAGTGGCCTGAAGAATTGCTCCAGCGGTGACTGCTAGTCTTTCTGTGGCGTGATCCAAGTTTCTGCTGTAAATCCTGTTATTTCATTAACTTTAGCATGGCTGTACGAGGTACCCAACGTAAACTAACTCTGCCGTTGATGATTTTCCTTCCCAATTTGAAAAAATGGTGTTTGGCCATTTGCAGCGTTTCCACCATCTCAACAAATGCTAGTCTCACAGGGTAAAAGTAAGTTATTTAGCTTGGTGATTTTACTCACAGTATCCGTGTAATAAGTGTTTGAATTTGAAATATGTGGATTCATAGTGACAATCAGTCATGTTTTAATTGCTACTACAGAAATGCAGAGAAATTCAGAAATACATTCCTGATTCCCTCTAAAAATAGTCATTGAAATTATGTCCTCCAATTTTAACATCCTAACATGGATGAATACCAGCAAAAGTACTAAGAAAATTTTGTACACGGGCACTGCAACTTTGTCTCCTTTGTCGCCTCTTTTGATGTTTTGCTCTTTAAAGGATATTTATATGCATGTGACAAAAGCAAACCACAGCGGTTCTGAATAGAACCACAGAATTATATGAATCTGCCAATTAGTGGGGCTGGGTTGTGGATGTGGTACAGAAAGTGTCAGCATGGCCCAACTCTGATAGTTCCCCTGTTTCAGAAATGATTGCTAACCATAGGCAGTCTCTGTTCCTTTCATCACATTTCAGGAGTTTGGTTTCAGAATAATTATGCATTTTTTCCTTCTCTCTCTGTGTGTGCGGGGGGTTTTGGGAGAGGAGGAGAAGTTGTCTGTCGCACTTGCATTGGGGGCAAGATGAGAGATTAACTAAAAGGGAAGAAGGTGTGGGAGACGGTTTGCTTTGTAAGTTCTGAGCTTCCGTGCTGGCTGCTTTTGGTTTGCCCCTCTCGTTTGTTTTTCTAAAATCTGCAGATGTGGTGTGGTATTTAACACTGTGTTGTGCAGTGCTCTTTATAGTGCTTCTGTTCTCTATGCTGCAAAAACAGATTATTTGTGAACATATACTACACGTGAGGCAAAATCCTCCTTTGTTAAAAACCTACAGACAGGTGATTGTGTTCAAAAACAGTCTCAGTTATGTTAATGGCTTGAATTTCACTTTTCTTTTTTCATCTTTTATTTCTTTTTTTATTCACAATATATTGTTTAAGTGAAATTGTTGTGAGAGTGATGATGTTGAAGAGATTGTATTTGCATCTTCTTTTCTGTGATGGATTTATGTTAAAAGTATGTGTTTGCTAAAATGGACAAATCTCAATTTTTTTCCTTCATTTGTGGTTTGTTAATCTGAGGCAGAGAAGTGTCCAATCTCGCTGTCTCTAAACACTTACATAATTAAGCTTTGAAATGAAAAGGAAAAAATGAAGAAACAAAGAAACAAAGTGGCTGAGGACTAAAAATGGGATTAGTTTGAATTGTGAAGGCAGACTAAGCATCTGTGTCTGTCAGATGGGATGACAGGAATTGTAACAAGTTACTTTGACAACTGCTTACTCCATAGAGAGATTATGCTGAGTTCATTTGCAGGTTTGTGTTTAACCTTAGCTGACAAAATGACACTTAACCTCTTATACAGCCAACCTTTATACTTCTAGAATTAATGAATGTTGCCTTAACGATAAATGTAAGGAACATTTTTTCTTTAAAGACATTATTTTCTTGCTTATTTGTTACAGTCCTGTTATTACAATGCTAAAGTGAGTGTGGATACATCTGATGGCACTAGTAATACATTTCAGAATATGTTTTTATATTTTACTGATGTGCTAAACCTTTCTTAATGTTTCTGAAACTCCCTTGGGTATGGAAAATACAGTTATCTTTAAAGGAAAAATAAGAGCAAATTTTTAAAAGGCCTCAGCATGAATTACGTTTAGGACTTCAAAAAATCCATGATAGGCTGATTATCATAGCATGATTTTAAATTTGAGCACATTTTAATTTTGCTGCAGGTTTTGCATGTAATTGGTAGAATCCATGTTTGTGCATCAGACAGTTTCTCTTTCACAAGATATTACCTATACTGATAATATATTTTAAACATTCTCTTTCTCATTTTCTACTAGATTCTGGCATATACAGAAGGACTCCACGGAAAATGGCTCTTTTCAGAGATTCGATCTATCTTTTCCCGACGTTATCTTCTGCAAAATACAGCACTGGAGATATTCATGGCAAATAGAGGTACTGTGAGTTTAGAGACATGTCAAGTATTGATTTGGGGACATATGATTTCTGTTTGGCTGTTCAGTCACTCCTTTTTTGTTACGGATTTGTGTAAGTAGTAGAGGGGTTTGGATTAAGTGCCTCTACTTAAATTCGTATATTTTTGTATTGTAATTTTGGTTTCCCCTTTCCATTGTTTGTTTGTTTGTTTGTTTGTTTCTTTTTTTTTTTTTTTCCTTGAATTATGTTCAAACACACTAACTGGGAATTAGCAATGCCTCACTTTCATTTATATCCACATGTTTATTTGGCATCTAAACATTCTTGCATAAGGCATACCTACTTCTGATCTGTTATGCTTCAAGGTTTTTTTGTCCCTTGGGAGGGTTAGCAATTGTTAGTTATACATTACTAAGAACAACAGAATGAAAGAAAACTGCACTACCAGATTGGACCAGTGACTGGTATAGCTTTGTGCTTTATTTCTAGTAGTTAGTATTCTAGTAGTCTAGGATTTCTAACAGTATTCCAATATTCTAATATTTTCCAAACACAGTTATGCAATAATCTACAGCTCTCATTTATCTCTAAAATCTTTACATAAATAGAGAAGTGCAGCTTTCAGTTAGATCCTAGTGCAATTCTAAGAAATAAACGTGGGCTTAACCCTGCTTGAGTATGAACTTCTTTTTCCACTCTTCCCTTTCTTCAGTTCCTTTTTCAAACACACATATGTGGTCTGACAAGTCACTCAGAATATAGTGAGTTTAGACTTTGGAGAATTTTGTTCTGCTATTTTCTCCTCCTAAATTTTGTTTTAAACTAGGTTATATGATGTCTTTGCAGTTTAAACTAAGATTCTTCAGGCACTTCTAATGCTTTTGTACTGATAATGAAATTCTGAAAACCAAGTTTTAAAAACTGTATATGAAGACACCAAATAAAGTAGGTCTTAAGAGGACACTTTTCAAATGTAAAAAAGTTTTTTGGTAGTGATATTAAACATTGTTGTCCTTAAATCAGTATGTGTTTCACAGGATAGCATATTTTATGCAGTTAGTATATCAGTCAAAAAGTTTTTATCTGAGTTTAAAATAAACTCTAATCTTGAACATGGCTGGTAAGGAATCGGACACAGATCTTGCAGAGCATCATTGCGCATATCTGGAAGTGCGTATTGTCCACCAGAATATTAATCATGTGCTCAAACGCTTTCCTATTTTGGCGCCTCTAGTTGTCATAAACTAGCTTCCGTGAAGTCATAAATGTCCACTGGTGATATCACAGTTGAATTATGTTATTCAGATTTTTAGGTTCCTATTTCATTACTGTCATTCTATGTTTCAGACAAAATGTGAAGATAGTATTTTGATGAATATATATATTTAAGTATAAATATAAATATATTGAAAATAGAAAGTAAACTACTAAATGTGATGCAGTTTATATGTAAACTATCCTTTTTTTGTTAGTTGTAGTTAGTCAATGTGTTCATAAAGGCTTAATTTCTGTTCGGAAAGCAAGACAACTGTAGGCCTTATAAGCTTTGTAAAAGTGTCAACTTCTGTTGAAATTCCTCTCAGTGGTAAATAGAAGCAGTTCCGGAAATTGTATAAAAGTATATCTATAGCAGTCTGAAGGAAACACGTCTAGTCTTTTATCTGTTCAGCACCTAAGCTTAGATTTAAGTTTTATTGGGCCAGAAAGCAAAAAGTAAATGATGCAAAATAACATTGTATTTCAATTCTTGTGTTCACAGTGGGTGTCATGTTCAACTTCCCTGACCAAGCAACAGTCAAGAAAGTGGTTAATTGTCTACCTCGGGTTGGCATTGGTGCTATCTTTGGACTACCCCAGACCAGGTATTTTACAGTTTGAAGTAATTATATCTGTGAGTGCTAAGAGTTCTTTTTTTTTTTCATCAAACCAACCTATATGGTTTAAAGCATTTATACCTATCGGTTTACAAAACATGCACACCCTCAAGCTGTCAGTTCTGCATGCTTTTTGGAATGTGTTTATGTAACAATAACTTTTGGATTTGATACTATTTTTTGTGATTTCTGCCTGTTACAGGGAAGGTAGCTTTTTTTTGTCAGTGAGACTGAATCACTTACCATACTTAAGTAAAATAGGGTTCTTTATGGTTGCCAACCCACTGAAATTTAAGACTGTTTTAAGACTGGTTGTAGGACTGATTAGCTTTTATGACAGTTTGCAATTATGTTAGCTTGACTGTAACATCCTTGAATCCTCTGTAGTATTTAAACCCAGATGAAAATGATTGTTCCTCATCAGGAGGATATTGTAGTGATGTGTAGACCAGTATAAGCTAAACAGCATGTGAAGGATTAGTATTGTATGTTTGTCTTTTAGCTCTGGAGGACAGAGCTAAATTTTACTTAGGGTAAGTGGGAAATCAGTATTGCCATGGCAGGCTGTGTGTTTGGATCCTAAAACTAAAGATTATGATTCAGTTTGCTACATTTTTTTAGCAGATTTGGGCTCGATTACCAGACATGTTCTAGATGAGAGTCAGCAGCACAGTTTAATGTTCACTGAGGCTGATGGAAGTAGTTTTTGAGGTATTCCCCATGTCTAATTGGATTGCTTACCTCTTGGATTTTAATGAGTGATAAAAATATTTTTGAGTAGATTTATTTCTGAATTTTTAGAAGACACAGCAACCTCTGAGGAATATCTTCATTGTTCTTTCTTAAAATTTTTATTTTTGTAAAGTATTCTGTACATCTGGATAGCTAGAAATGACATTAAAATATTTGGGGATGTTTTCTGGTATGTTTTGTAGTTTGCTTTTTTTTTAATTATTATCATGTCCAGAAAAAAAATCTTTTGAATGGCTATTGCTGTTATTGTTGCTCTGTGAGAACTTAAGGATTTCTATTTACAGAAGCAAGTTACATGTGAAAATTTTAAAATATAAATGAAAATATATACAGATTTGTTCAAAATTTCACATCCATTTATATTGATAAATAAGTTTACAGTTTAATGCCATTTATTGAAATAAAAAAAATCAGTTACTATAACTGTTTTATTATAGTTGTTTACCAATACCTGTAAAGATTTATTAATGAAAATTGTATCTAGATTTTTTTTCCCTAAATGATATCATTCTGGTACTTACAGATGTTTTTATTGTGAACAAGACAGTCCTGGGAATTTTATGATAAGCTCTTCTCTGCTTGATATATCACTCCAAGGAGTGGCTCTGTATTCTTCTTTCACAAACATCATGAAATCTGGCATCAAATTCTAGAAGTTTAATTGAGTTATTTATGACTTACTCTCCAACACTGCCCAGAATTTCAATCTCAAGAGAATGGACTTCATAATGAAAGTTCTATCATCTTACCATTGTTTTCCTTTGTTCTTGAGTGATTTAAAAACCCCTTCTAAAAGATGACTTTATTCTTAGGTGAAATTTTAAGTTGTGTAATTTTCTTATTTAATGGTCTGGCATGTCTCTAAATCACTAGTAACATGTTTCTGTAATACATTAAGCTTTTGTGGAGCAGCTGAATTTGCACAGCTGTAAAGGTTTCTGTTTGAAAGCTTTCAAATCTTGGCATATCCAGTTGTCAGATGTTCTAAGTCTTTTGCTCTCAGTAGATAATAAAGCTTTAAAAATGAACTTCAGGTATCCAAAATAGCAGTTTGATCTCCAGAGAAATCTAGCATAGAACTAGTAAAGAGAATGCATACAACTGCCACTACATTCAGGTAGGTAAAAATCGGGATCCACCAGATTTTCCCATTATTTTTCTCCGATGTTTATTTTTGTTTTCCAGACGCATTTCTTTGGCTAGTCCACGACAGATTTTCAAAGCTTCCAATATGACCCAGCGATGGCAACACCGAGAAATTTCTAACTTTGAATACCTGATGTTTCTAAACACTATAGCAGGTAACACTAATTACTATGAAGTCTCAGGAAACGAAGCATTTAGTTAATGCTGGGACAGTCTCAGCAGTCATGGGGCACTTCTAGATTTTGCCTTTTGAACAAGTAACTTTTCCTATGTAAAATTACCTTCTGAATAACTTCACAAAATCCTAAATGTGCTTTATTTGTAATTATACATAAAGAATAAAGCGGCATGCAATTCAAATGCAGTACTGAACTGCATTTAAAAATATAGTTCAAATCAGAATATCTTGACTGTTGTGGGAGGACAAGATCTACACAGACTGTCTACTATTTAAGAGAGTCTCAGCAATAGTAACTTCTTCCCTTAGGATTCCAAGTTTTGATATTCTAACCAACCTGACTTCAGTTTAGTAAATTGAAGTTGTTAGGTCTCGTTACCACTCTTTCATTTCCCAACATGTTTTGTCCGCAGAGCAACTGCGGTGTGCACAAAATTTCTCAATTTTCAGCTATTTTCTATGGTATGGACAGTATTGAAAGGTCCACTACTTCCCTTTCAGACTTGTCTCTTGCTAAAATGACTGGTAGAGCAAATGCCTCTGCTCACACTAATTACATATTATACAAATGGTCAGTTTTGCTAGTTTCTGCAATCAGTCATTAAGTCAGAGATGCCAGGCTGTGGGCAGATTTTACAAAAGTAGGGTTGGATTTACTTGCCTCCTTACTATCCAAGAGAAATGAGGCAAGATCCTGACACTGTTTTCTGTGTCTCTAGTGAATGAACCTTTTCAACTTTAATGTATTATTAAAATAATAAAGTGAGTTCTAGCTACTTGGTATTGGAAGCTAAAAGGAATGAAAAGATAATGTTATGGAAAAAGGGAAAGCCTAGTTGCCCATGATGGGGAGGTAAAAGATTGTTGTGATGGCTGTCAATTTGAAACAAATAAAGATATCAGTGTCATGTATCCTTAATCCTGAATAACATGTAACGTAGCGAACTGATAAGGGAAAGAAAGGATCTAGCTATACCATTTAAAAATTCTGCAAACCACGGTGGACAAATACTGAACGGTGTGAGAAAAATAGGAAAATAAAAACTTAGGGTTAGTTTTATAATTTTTTTTTCAGACAGTCTGATAGATTGGGTTGTAAAATAATCTCTCTGTGGATGAAGTAAAAACCTATCCTTTGAGACTTCAAGACCAGCCTAGACAAAATCTCAGAACATATTGATAGGAGGTGATGTGAGTGAATGAGCTTCTGCAACAATATAATAAAAAAGGAGACAGGATCCAAGCAAAAATTATGCATTTAAAAATTATAAACCAGGTAACATGTAACATGTGTGTGTATCTATTGTGTAGAAGAGACTATTCTAATTGGTTAGTTTGTTTTTACTGGAGGAAGGATATTATTTCCATCTTACAGATGCATGAAGGTGCATGGGTGAACCTGGACCTAGAATTTTTTTTTTTTTTTTACAGATTTTCTATTCTGTTAAATTTTGGCATATCCACAGGCAGTCAAGGAGAATTCACCTTAAAGTGAACTCTCTGGATGAAATGGTTGTTTCTTGCATAATTTCTAAAATCCTGAGCTTCTTCACATACTGAATGTAATGCCATATGTAAAACTATTGCTTTATTTTTTGTATAAACAAAAGTCATTGGACTCTTCCATTTTTTCAAGTGACAGAAGACAAGATGACAAAGCAAAGACAAATGTATAGAAAATGAATGCATTTAACTGTGACTCTTACTGCCTGCAAAACAGTTTGCAATTAAAGTGAAATGAGCTGAAATGTTTTAAATTAAATACTAGCAGTTTGCAAACTTTATTATTGTACTTTTCAGTAAAACAAAGTAGAACGCTGAAATGATAAAGGATCTAAAATAAATTACAGTTCTTTTGAGGAACTCATAAAATTATATAGTTGTATCTTCAGAGGTTGGTTAACTCTAATTTTAGTTAAGTGTAACTCCTTTAACTCAAGTTTTTGATGTTGTTGTTTGTCAGGTCGCACTTACAATGACTTGAATCAGTACCCTGTCTTCCCGTGGGTTATCACCAACTATGAATCAGATGAGTTGGACCTTACACTTCCTAGCAACTTCAGAGATTTGTCAAAGGTATTTGTCATCAGATACACCTTTTGTTCTCTCCACTAATTATCACAGCAATTTTCAGTCTTGTTCACGTCTTCTGCTGTGTTTGATGCATTAATAATGCACAGCCATTAACAGTGTTTAATTTCTAAATGCATATACTGATATCAGGGCACAGATTGTTTCTGTGGAAAAATGAATTATTGATGTATTCTTATTGCTTCTGATTGTATCAATTTAAGAATTGTTAATGGAAGGTACACTTGGTTGGAGCATATGCATTTAATTTCAAATTTTAATGAAGTTAGGAATGCCAAGGCTGCTAAAGATTAAAAATTAGCCAGATAATTTCCTGTGTTTCTGATAAGAAATGTGCGGTTTCAGTAGTAAAACCTGTGATACCATAGTATTTTAAGTACTCTTAAATCATTGCCCACATTCCCATAAGTAGAAACTATTTTTTCACTTCCTCTGTGTATCCCCTTCAGGTATGCTTAAGTAATGCAGTTGTTCTTCATCAGACAGACAAAGGACAGCTAGTTTCTTACAACTTTGATGAACTACTTCTGTCTCATGGTGTAGTCTTGTTTTTCTAAGATTCTTTCCCAAATGAACAGACACAGATGCTATGTTACACAGCTTGTTTAAAGCTTTGTAGAATGTGATTATTCTCTTTCAATCTTTTCCAAGAAAGTAATATTTTGTTTTACAAAGTGTAAGCATCTTTCATTTTCTCTACAAAGACTAGGTGCACAGATCATCAAACAGGATCTTTTTCTAAAAGCTAGCTGATTGGCACATGGAGCAAGGAGAAGTAGTTAATTCATAGAAAAGCTGTAGAAAATATTTTAATTAGAACTTGTTTTTCTTTTTTACAAACATCTTCTATACAAGACGGTAATGTGATAGCAAAAAAAAAAATCCAAAAAGAAGGCAGTTTTTAAAAGTTCTTACTTTCAGTTCATTATTGATTAAGCTAAACATAGGTCTGTTTCAAAATCTGCAGAAAAAAAAATATTTTTTGACTACAGATTTAGTACTTTAACTTTTAAAAAGCACTTTGCAGTCATCAAATATATGTATATGTATATATGTGTATATGGATATGTATATGTATTTACAGACTATTCCATATCTTTTGTGTGTACATATATATATTATATATATACAAATAAAAACAAGTGAATAATATTTTAAGTCCAAAGCGGAGATGCACTGAGGTACTGTCATTGTAATATTTTCTAATTATGTTATTCAAGTTGAATAAGTCATGAACTCGATGCTTTCTCAAAATGTCTGACTGACACAAATCCATATTCATGGGTAAACCTACACATATTTTCAAAGATAACTAATATTTTTAAATAATTTCTTATTGTGGAATTTAATAAATGCTGTCTGAGTAGTTCCCAGACCAAAAAAATCTGAAGAGAGTTTACAACTAAAAATACCTTTCACCAATCTAGACTAAAAGAATTTGAAATTTTTCAAAATGTAGGAGCATAAATATCCAAAATTCAGAGTTAAGATGAGACTGAAAAGAAATGCAAAGATGGTAAATTGCAAAATGCAGAGATAATGATTAGAAAAAAAAAAACACTTTATTGTCTATTTCAGAAAAATAATAAAAGCAATAATGGTATTTAAGAGAAGTTAAATACAAAGCAAATACAAAAGACTTTGTATTTGCTGCTCAGTCTGCAGTGTAGGAGAAAGCTTTACCAGTGAACTTCATCTTGCACTGTTTCCAAAGCTACTCTATGGACAAGGAATTTTAAAGAGCCATATGTTTGGTCTTAAACTTAAGTGAAACTCCAGGAATTTGATCCATTTCTTTCATACCATCTAGCTGGTCAGTTTCTATTACCTTTTCATGCACATCAGTTATATAGAGGAATTGGTCATGGGCTGAATTACATTTAAGTGGAAACTGAAAGCTTATGAATAGCATCAGCTCTGTGTAGCTTGAATTAGTACAAAAATTAAATGTATTAATCATTAATACTTTCCTTGATTATGATATGATTTTTGCAACCTCAGTTTCCATTGTTTTTTGTTAAATAGTACTGAAAATATCATGCTATTACTAAAATAATTCAAGACAAAAAAAAAAAGGATTGTCCCGCTGTTATACTTCTGAGGAATCTCCTTTTAAGTGTGTTTTAATTTGTTAACTAGTCAACTCAGCAAGAGTTGTAGTCCTAGTCTTTCTGCCCCCAGCCTGAAACAGTAGCAAGTGAAATGCAGAATAATTTTCCACACTTTAGGTTAGGTACCTCTCTTGCCTCTATTAAGAAATTAGATAGCAAAACCACCCTTTTTGAAGTGATTTTTTATTAACATAATTTTATGATAGTTGGTTACTTGTTGCTTATGAGAGTGCATCTCTATCTCAGCAAATGTAACTGCTGTTCTGGATGAATGCAAGTCATTCCCATACACATAATGAAAATCTTTATGCCATACCTGTCTCAGATAGAGTAGTTCAGGTTTAGTTTACTGTTTAGGCACTTCTAGAAGTATCAACTCTATGTAGTTTAAATGTTAAACTTTGTGACAGATAATGACTTCATGGCAAGTATCTGAAAAATACTAACGAGCAATACCTTGCTAATGTTCAACTATGAATATCTTTGAATTTAACAAGTGTTATCGTGTTTTCATTGCTGTACATTGTTCATTGTGTCTTTGTGGTAATGCTTCAAAATAAGTACTAGTTATGTATTATAGCATGTCTATGCTTTTGGACTGTTAAAGGTTTTAAAAATATTTAAAGATATTTCACTTAACATTTTATATGGTTTTAACAGTCCTACTGTGGGACTTGCATAGCTATTTTGGTCTTGCAGAAAAGATGTCAGGTCAATATTTTTACTTTTTCAGTTCCTAAGAAAAATTAAAAATGAAGATTTTCTTTTTAGAATTTGCAAGTTAAAGTTACGTATTGTAAAATGACAAATATGAATAACAGTTTTGTTAATATATTAGCTAGAAGTCCGCAGTTAGTACAGATTTAAAGAACTGCAGTGTATAGGTTAAACCAACACTTTATTTAAGCAGCTTCGTATGGCATTGTTTTCAACATCAGTCACACAATGATAAACCAAAGCAACTGAAATGGATTGTGGTTAATATTACTGTCAGTCTGACAAATGCTCCTGACAAATGCCAGGAGTGCGCTGCCAGTCTGTTACCCTGCTTTGACTTGGGTTTTTATTTCTTAAGAAGTGACTATGGTTTGGAATGAGTATTACATACTATATTTATAGCTGCATATAGATTATTTATACAACAGACACAGTTTCCCACCAGAATGTGTCCCATTTTCTGTATTACTTATGTTATTCAAAAGTACATTTTTTCCTTTTCTTTGTTCAGTGGAAGCAATAAATTGTGAGGTGTTTCTGGACTTGGATAAGGAAAAAAATGAAATAAAAATACATGGAAAACACTGAGATATCAAAGCATGATTTTACACTCACAAAACTTTGTTATAAGATCTTGCTGTATGCAAGTAGCTGTTGATAATTCATCTTTCATAAGACTCAAAATTTTTGCAAGATCATAAACTGACACTACTAGAACTAAATTATGCCATTCTTAAATCTCCTTTTGTCTTCACCATAGCTACATGTGTACATAATAATGTTTTTATTCTCATTTTTGTCATTTTCTTGCAATATTTGCTAAATCATCATCAATTTTATAGTGGCTGTTATGTAAGTAATGACTTCTGTTCCAGGCAAGTGTACAAAAGCAACAAATAACTCTCACCTTCAGTGAAGTGAGGTGTTTAATTGGTATGTGGGAGCCACTGATATCAAATATACTTTGACAGAAGAAAAGTAATATCTTATTTATTTTTTTTTTTTACTGTGACTAGTTTTGTTACTCTAGTGTAAACTTCATTGTTGACTGTTCTTCAGCATGTCAGCTTGAATTCTGTTGCAGGGTATGCATCTCAGAAGCACAAATGCACTTGGCGTATAACTCATGCTGAGTATATTCTACTTCTGTGAGGAGGTAGAGTGGGAAGGGCATGAAATTTGCTTACTTATCTGTTGTTACCTTTGGCAAGGAGATAGAAAGTGGCAGGTGTTTAGATCTGCACCCATTGTACTTTTGCAAATTAAAAAAAAAAAAAAAAAGCTTCTGTCTAAAGAGGTATTATAACTAGTAAAGACATTCTGTGGATAAGTGCTTTTCACAAAGGAAAGGTAAAGTGACATTTTATTCAGCTTATGCTCCAACACAGGAATCAATGTAGGTTATTACCAGATAAAACTGATAAACCCACCGGTGTCTGTCTGAGCATAAAGCACATTCCAAAATTGGACATCGAAAGAAGGTGAGAAGAACAATGTAAGAACTAACAATCATGGGTGCAGTGGTGATGACTTATTTTGATAGGCAATTGCATCTGGAATTTGGGCACTGAAACCTGTAACACTTGACACTGCGGGGCTCAGCTTCTGCCCTGGTTGCCTTGTCACTGTTATTTCAGGTAGTAAATTTGTCAGCGGCACCTGTGGCAAAAGATAGTACTTAATTAAAAAGCATTTCAAACCCAGACAGGGTAAGCTCTGAAAGAAGGTTACAAATATTGTTCCTCTCAGGCAGTTAATGTGAATCCCTGCTTAAAACAGGACAGTACAGGAAATAAAATATTTCAACCTTTGTATCAGAATCCCTGGCAGTTAAGAAAAAGTCCAGTATCTTTCCTAGAATTTTGGATCACCTCAAGAAACAGTGGTAGAGATATGAGGGTTGGCCCCACCCTACGGTGAGCCTGAAGCAATGCCATCTGAAAATGAGACATGTTTTTCACGATTCATTTGTTAGTCTATCGTGGATTTTATTCTTTTTAGTACCAAACCTATTTATCAGATTCTCTTAAGCATCAGTATCAAATTATCATGCTTTCTTTGTGAAATGCAGCTCTTTTTTGAGGAGAGGGACACACCGTCCTTTCCAAAACTCTAAGCAGAATAAGGGACAGTTGAGAGAAATAATATAACTTAAACTTCTGTTTAACAATATAAGATTTTGCCACTTCTAAATGGGGGGAAAATTGATTTTGTGAGACTGCAATGCCAGTAACCCTCAGACAGCTTCCTTCAGGGACTTTTCTGAATGACAAAATTGATCAATGAGCTTTTCTGACAGCCGAGTCCATCTGTTGTATCTTGTCGGTGGGCACATTTGCCAAAACTAGGAGACGGAGCTACAAGCGGTCCCATGGCAGTGTGACTGGCCTGCTCCAGCGGTCCGTGTTCGGGATCCCAAGGGTGGTTTTGCAGCCCCGTGGTCAGGCTCCCCCCGGCTCAAGTCCTCGCGTCTGCCCGCCGGGACTCGGGGGCTTCAGCACCACGGACAGCGGCCGCGCCAGGCGAACGCTAGCGATTCCGGCGCCGAGCAGGAGCGTGCCACCGGGAAGCCGCGCGGTATGAAGGGGAACAGGCATTGCATTGGCAAACCCCACTTCCTCCGCAGCCTTGGAGATACCGAGCTGTTTGCTATGTGTGAAGCAATTCTAGCTGTTTGGATTCTAGTAGCAATCTCTGCTTGATACCCACTGGTGTACTTGTTTCACTTTCTCTCTGAATGGTGTTAGAATTTTCAAAGATAGATTTTTTTGTACTGATAGGTTAGTTTGAGCCTCATGCAGCATCTATCTCTGGACCTTTTTCAGAATCAGCATGTAATTTCCATGCGTGTTTAGCTGCTTATTCCTTCACACCTCTTACAAAGACCTGCTGAGACCGAAGCCTCACCTATATACATTTCTGAGATGACTTATCAAAACATACTTTCTGAAATCCTACTTTTAGTCTAGATAGAATTTTGTTAAATATTTTGGTAGTTTCCAGTGCCCTATTATGTTGACATAACATCCTTTCATAACTTTGTCCTTTTTTTTTTTTTTTTCTTTTCTTGTTATTAGTTGGTTGTTCTCTGTGTCAAATGGTCTCCTCCAAAGAATGTGTAAGTGGATGATAGAGTGCATCTCACCACCATTCTTACTTTTTCTTCCCTGTTTGCATTTCAGATGTGTATAGTGGTTTCTAGAATCACTTGCTTGAAAAGAATTAAGANTAATGAGGGTAATCATCATCTTCCTCTGCCTCAAGGAAGAGAATTGTTTGTTATACACAAATAGTCGAAGAGAAAAATAGTAACTCAAAATTAACAATGAGCATTCAAAATGTCATTCTTAGTTTGTATTTGATGTTATTATCCATCCCACCCTTGTTCAGGTGCCTTGGACATATATAGGTTTCTAATTGGAAATTATCTGTGGGTGGTTCATGACCCTTTAAATGATCACAAGAAACCATGGGACACGTCTGACTTTAAAATATACTAGCAATCAAAATAAAGTGATTTCACATGTGTCTTGGGCCATATCATGAGTGATATGGGGGAAATAAAGAAGGAGACAATTCTTTGCTATATCTTTATGTTGTTTTAAGAACTAGTAGGAAGCAAATTAAGTTAGTATGCACTGGGTTCAAAATAAATAGAAGGAAACAAGCTCTTCACACAATGTGCAGATAAGTTTTCTAATTACTGTCTTCAGGTTTTTGTGGATGCTAAAAATTTATGTGAATTGTTCCTGAAAAAATACCTGGAACAAAAATCCATTCAGAGACGTAAATATATATAAACATAATGTTGTTGAAGTCTGGATCACTGGGGTGTGGAAGGATATCTGGGAATGTGTCACTGTATGGTTGTCCCATTTTTTATTTTTTCACAGTTTGTGATTGATTGGTCCCTATTAGAGATAAAATGCTGAGTTTCACAAGTTTTTTTGGTCTCACACAGTACAGACATACATATGTTTTTTATGTGCCAAACCAGTAACAAATTACTGCTGTTTTCTCAAGTTATGTTTAAGCGTGATCACTTTGGTGAAAGTTAGATGTTTTTGCCATCTTGGTAGATGGTTTCTGGGTTTGTTAAGCTCCCATAAACAATTTATCAGTCTGTTGGGGAAACATCTTGTCTATACAACTGTTGTCATGCTTTAGCTTGTAGTAATTTTGCAAGTTTATATACTCAGCTTATTATTTTAAGGTAAATGCTTTCATTGATGTGACATTGTTTTATGACTGTTACAGTGTATTTTATGTCTAGTCTAAACTGTGTTTTTCTGTGTGATTACAATAGCGCTGAGGTTTATTTTAAAGGCAACTTTTAGTTTACAAAAGCATTCAAATAGCAAAACTAAAACAAAATATAATGAACAGAGAAGAATAATGAAAAAGGAATTGCTAGTGGAAGGCAATGAGAGATTTGAAATGATTGTTCTGCTCTTCATTCCAGCTAACCCTTCCTTTTGTTATGGTGTTGTTTCTTATGTGTCCTCCTTTGGTGTTAATTCACACCAAATTTGCATTTGTGAAAAGTCTTGAATGTAAAAATCCTCACAGCCATTCCTGAAAAAGGGTAGCAAGAAGTGAGACCTTCCTAAGATACTCTGGAGGAGAGAGAAAAGCATTTTGTGCTTGTGTGAGACCATGAGTCTCTTGTCTCTCATTCACTCTCCCTTCTTCTCTCCTCCCTTCCCCTCCACTCTCCTTTCTCCTGTTTTCCCTCCCTCCCTCTCTCTGTCCTTTCTCCCCCTCTCCTTCTTTCCTCCATTGCCCCCACCATGCTGTTGCAAATTCTGCAAAATTTACCATGATTTTTTTTAGTAGTATGTAGCTTCAAATTGCAATCTGCAGAACAGTTAAGGTCAGAGTTGCTGAATGTACTTATTTTTAGCATATAGGAGGAGAGAACTTGTGCTGCTCAGCAGAGCAGAGAATGGCAGACCCCCTTCTTTGTTCCTATACCACTCTTGCTCTAAGTCACCAAATCTGATTATTATAATTCCAACCATTTATGACTATTGCAAAGCCACAAGTAGAGTCAAAGCATCCCATGTACAGATTAATAAATAACTCATTATACTTTCCTGAGTACAGAATGTGCTCTTAGTTTACCAACGGCCAAAGAGAAGAGTTTACGTGTAAAGCCTAAAGAGCATGTTTACTTAAAAAAGCTCAGTGGTTTTAGTATCTATAGATTTTATTAAATTTATTTTAGAAAACATTGAGATAAGAGGATTATGACATTTCATCCCATATACAGTGCTTCAGGAAATGCCCAAGGACCCTACATATGATAAAAATGCTGATCACAGTCTGCTGGTTATACTTGTTACTCAGATAAAGGAGCTGCTGAGACATAGTTGTCTGCACCCTAAGCTGTGTTTACAAGTATTACATGAGGTGGTTGGTGGGTATTTATCTGTGTTTCTTCAGTTGTGTAAATAAAAAGATATATCTGAGTGAAGAATTCATTTGCATGTCAAAATAACTGCAAGTTTGTTGTACTGTAGCGCCCTTGACTGGCTTTTCTTGCAATCATGTGCACCAACTTGTGTATCTGGGAAGATGCTGATTCATTTAATATGAAGTTGTAAGAGAAGAGCCAGTCCAGAAGCTTATCCTGCTCAATATCTTGCCTCTATGAATAGCCAGTAGCAGGATCCTAGTGAAGGAAGATAAGAAAGATGGCATATAAAGCATCATCCTTCTCTTCAGATAACCTCCCAGGTCTGGCAACCAGAAGTTTAAAGGCTTCATGAACTGGAAAAATAATTTACACCGTCATGTTTAATGGCCACTGATGGACTGGTGGTCTAATTGTTTTTTTTTCTTTTTAACCTATTTGTTTTGCATTGCTCCCTGAGGCAATGAATCTAACAACTTAATTATGTGGGAAGGTATAATTTTCTTTGTTTCGTAACTAGGGTAATTCTGGTTTATTTTTTTTAATCTGTTCTCTGTGGATCGTACGGAATCTTGCTTGCTTGCAGCTCTTGTCTATACTTGCAATGATTTAGCTTCAGGCTTATGTGATAAGAACAGGAAGTATTCTTCAGAACGTACTTTACTTTATCATCTTATTAGATTCCTTTCTCCCTACAAATTTTCAAGTGTCGTAGTTATTTGAGATACCTGTATTCAGAATAGGGGATTAGAATTGTAAGTATGAGCATAATGACCTGCCAAGAACCTTAGCTAGATGGAACACTAACAGGTCTCCAGAGGACGGCTACTCAATAAGTTCACTAGGGACATATGTTGACCTTAGTGGCTGGAAAAGAAGCCAACAGAGCTACATGAATTTTCCTGATTTCATATCTTGATGTCAAAATCAGTAGAGTACACTCACTAATATTAGTAACTATTGCACAGTTTCAATATTGCATATACAAAAAGTGTTTGACCATAGGATTTCTTATTTCACTAAGAAAGTACATGAAATTCAAGTAGCTGCTTGTGTTGAAGCTCTCAAAAACTGAGTGTAATGAGTGGCTAAAACATGATTTACAAATAATATTGATGTATAAGAAAGTAGATTCATTTAGAATTGGAGCAGAAAAGATTGTGTATTATCTAAGTGCTCAATGGGGCAAAATACAAAAGTTCTGTCAAGTTCCGTCCCTTTGACTTCAGCCAAAATTTGATATCAAAATTCATAGCTCCCCCCTCTTAGCCCGATCTTTGTCGTAGGATTTGGGCATCTGCTATGAAAACAGTGTTTTGGGGGCTGGATTGATAAGGATTGTTTTTCTCCTTGGTAGATTATTTGTTTTCATGCTTTTAAGTCTTTCCCAGAGCAGCTCAACGACCTGTTTAATAGATCAGTGCAGGAAATTCAAACATTCAGCAGATGATTGTGTTCATAGTTCTCTTTTGGATACAGTTCTTTAATGAATTTGAGTTAGATATGGATTAAAGGTAAGACGTCCTCTAAAGAAGATGGGGGAGTTGCAGCATATAATTGTTAAGAAAGCTGTACTCAGTTGTTTGAGGGCACAAGTGGTGAGTTCTAGCAATGAGTGAGAATAGCTTCAAAGGGGGGTCATGGCGTTTTGTGGCTGTTCTCAAACACAAAAATGGCAGATGGAAGACTAGCGGTCTACATTAAATGAGTTTGTTTCCAGATATTTCCCAGCTGATGTAAGTTAATAAAGTTGGGGTGTAATTAAACCCTCGCATCTTTATATCTCTGGGAAAAAGAAGTTTTAGTCAGATAATCAGGAAGCCCCACTGACAATATTACATGTACTGGCTACTTCTGGGAGTTAATTATGTGCTGGTAATACATAAAGTAACTAAACAAGCAATTCTCTAAAAATGCAGTGGTGGTTATATTGCAATAGAGTGTACAGCACGGCATATTTATGGCAGTGAGAAGACTAACACTGGAACACTGAATACATTTCAGATATTTGTATATTAAAATATGCTGGTAATTGGGCAGGGCACAGAGAAATCTTAAGGCTGTAAGAAATGCCTTAAAATAGAAGACTGGAAGAGCTCAATTTCCTTTGTTTATTAAAAAGTTTAATTGCAGTCTGTAAGTATCTTTATATACAGAACATATTGGGGAAGTAGAGACTCTGATATGTCAGTGAGGGGTGTAATAAGATTTCTTTTGTAAACATACCAGTAAATTCATAGCCGAACTGAAGTACATATTTTTAAGAAAGAAGATGACAACTACCAATAGAAAAAGCTTCCAAGAAAAATAGTAGATTGTCTGTATACTCAAGAATCAGATGCCTTTTTGGAAAGCAGGTTGGCCAAGTACAGCTCATGCTATAATCAAGTATAAACGGTTGGGCTCAAAATCATGTAATGGAAAGGAATTTAATGGCTTGTCATACAAACACAAGACTAGTTGAGATGACCTAATGGTCCCCCTGGTGCTTAAAGCCCAATGAATATATGAAAAATATCAGTAATGAAACCCAGATATTCATCTTGGAAATAAAACATATGAAAAAAACATCATATTTGGCAAGGATGCTACAAAACGATACAGACAATTGTATTCGCAGGAAACCAAATACCTGGTTGGATCTGGATTTAAAAAATAATGAAAGAAATCATAAGGAAAAACATTTTTTTTCCTTTTTTTCCCTTTTATGTTTTTTCATCATCAGTTTTCTTTTATTATTATTATTATTATTATTATTATTTTAATTTTCTTTTTCTTTCTTTCTTTTTTTTTTTTCATTTTTTCTTCCATGGGTGCTGGACCCATGCCTAGTGGCTCATTGATTTGTCAAAGTCAGGGTCATTATATGTATTCTACTTCTAGGGAGACATCAAATGTTTTCTTAGTACTGTTTCCATACTGCTTAAGCTAAAAGGACAGTTTTAGTATCCAGTATCTTGGGCACTAGCAAGCCCAGAAAAAGTTCTGGAGTACAAAGGTAGCTTTCTTCTTCCATGGATAACCATCTAGTGTTTAGTGCTAGATAAAATTCTTCTCATGCTTGGACCATGATTTCTGTTATGTTTGTGTTTCTGTTGCCTGACAGTCTTAATGTCATATTCTATTATGCAAATTTAAAATTAACATGAGAAGGGAGAAGATAAAGCTGAAACAATCATTAAGAAAATCTCTAAAGTAGAAGTGTGAGGGGGTTGTGTGGAAGATTGGCTCAGTCTGCTGGAGTGATTCTAAGCTCGTCAGTATTACTAAATACTAAATACTAAATAAATTGCAGAGAACTAAAACACGCATAGGAGGTATATGCAATGAGAGATACAAATGTGTGTCATGAGAAAACTAGCGAAAGAAGAGCCAGTGATGCTAAGTATTGAGAAGAACTAAAGTTACAAATAACAGGAACAAAAAAGGGGGGTTTAAATATAATGTGTAATAAGATGTCATAAAAGAAAATGGACAGAAATCATTCAGTGTGTTTGAAAGTACAAATAACATAAAAATTGGGAAGACATAGAGAATGCAACACTAAATTTGGTACTGTGATAGTGCTTTCATACCTTGTGACTATTGTGAGGAAGGCCAGAATATTTTTCAGGTCTTACTGTGGAAAGTTCTAAGGAATTGAGCTTTAAAATGTATCTGAGAAAGAGAAACAGTTCATAATTTGTGTCATAAGAGCAAAAGCGATTTATAACATATGAATAATTAAGTTAATGAAAAAGAAGTGAACTATAAAAATTAATTGGCTAAGAAGTGATTTTTTTTCATGGTGAAGAAGTTTTGAAACACCGATTTCAAAAAATGATATTTTCATTAATTTTTAGATCTTCCTGTTCGTACTGGCCAGCATAGACTTAGTTTCTGGAGCTGCCTACTTTTCAGAAGTCACAGGCACTTGCGCAGACCGCCTGATTTCTAGTAGTAACTGTTAATATTGCTGTCTTCACCAAAAGAAGTAACGGTGCAGATGAAACTAACGTATCTTGACTACTTATTATTTACAGTAATTAAATGCAATTTATTGCCATATTTCCCACTCTAGTCTTTCGTAGATTTTGAATATTAATAAGTTAAAAACTCTGCCTAGTATTATATGCGTAGGAGACAGTAAAAATGGCAATGTTTGTTTTAATAAGAGAAGCCTGTTTAAAAATCAATAACAAAAGGCAGCCTGAGCATGAACAGGGTATGTCTGTTTATTTGGAGTAACACTATTTAAAAATGAAAACATATTAAATAGGAAATAAAAGTAACTTTTTTTCTTCTTAAATATGCAACTATAAATAAGCATATCATAATTCTTTCAAGCCTTTGGTCTGCTTATGTTGGGTCATTGGCAATTTTCCAAAATGAACATATTCCTGTTTTAGAAGTGTATGTATCCTTGAACATGTGTGAGACTCCAGGAGAGATTCTACCTTATTTAGAGGAGCAGTGAATATTCTGCTAGGGGTGCTTGATGGTGCAACAAGGCCTCTTCTGAAAATGGAGGCAAGATGTGCCACTGTTCCAGTAAGTCTGACACAAAATAAGGTTTAGAACCAACAAATATACACCACAGTTTCATATTTAACAGTAGTAGATGGTAAGAGTCTGTGTTTACTCAGTTATTTTTCAACAAACCATTCTTCTTTGTTCTGTCTCAAAGAAAAAGGGTCCAAAGTCTGAGGTTTACTGTATTTAGCACTTGATGAAAATGACAGGTTTACTTATTTTAAGGTGCTGCTAGTTTTGAGAGCACTTAAAAATTAATAGCAAGTGACTTTTTTTTTTTTTTTTAAATAGCTTGTAATTTTCATATTTGTAACACCAGTTGCTATAACAGCCACTTCAGGTCAAAAACAAGGTGATCACACCTTTGGAAAAGAGAGAACAAAAACTTCCATACCCCAGTTCTTCTCCACTTTGTACCATTTCTCAAATGAACTCTGACTTGAAAACCATATGCATTACTCATTTTTTCAATACAGTTTGATAGCTTAGCAGTCATAAGTGACATCTTTTTTTGTGTCTTGACTTCTGTAATGTCATTCGCTGTTTTTGCTTATTGGAATTTTTCTGTATTTTATTTTCCTTATCTAAATAAGTATTTTTAACTGACGAATGAATACCTAATTTTCTTCTCTGGAAAGGGGTGCTGCAAAGAAAATATAATCTGGAATTTCTGGGTGCAAAGGCTTTTAGCCTGTCCTTCCTTAGTGGGCTGAGGCAAAGGGAAACCATGTTGAGCAATGCAAATTTCTGGTCTCACAGTTACATCTCGCATAGCTTAGTTTGGATTTACTCTTTTCCCTTGCCATTTACCCCCAGGGGAGGGAATCCAGTATGTAATCAGGATTCCCTGTTAATTTGGACATAGGAAATAATTACAAAATTACAATCAAATCTTTTACTACAAGAAAAGTCAGAGGGTGTTTGAATATTCCTCATGTGTGTTTTATTTTGTAGCTCAAGCTTAGTTAACTGTTTATAGTGCAGTGTAACACACTACAATCACCTCATCCTTAAAAGCAGTTGTCAGAAAAATATGGGCCTGCCTGGTAGAATGTATTAGCCCAATACATTGTCTCCATTTTATTATGAAGCTGCTGGGGAAGCTGTGATATACAGCACTGTCATTACAGATCTATTGTTAGAAGGGTCCTACAGTCTTCTGTGTGCTGCCATTAATTTATAGCAGTAAACAATATGTAGCCCTCCAACTGCAGCAAAGCAGAATCTTTTAATGAGGTGGATGTTATTACCACAATAAATCAGTGCAATCGTGTAATGTATAATTCAATGTGTGTATTCCCACTGTAACTTCTCTGAGTAAGCTGATAGTGTATCATTGTCAGTGCACAGCTCCATGGTTCTTTTTTTCTCCCTAAGCTTTCTTTCATTTGGGGACTTTTTTTATTTGCTTGCAAATAAATGTGACATGTCTTGATAGTTGTCCTATTGCAGGCTTCAGAAACCAACTGTAACAATAACAGCCAAAATCAATACTGTAGATTCTGGCTATATGGATCTCTGCATGATACCTTTTTTTTTTTTTTTTTTTTTTGAAAAGAGAATGAAATCAATTCTAATTGGGTTTAGCTTTATATTCAAGGAGTGTAATTCTATAACTATTGATTTGGGCTATACTCATTTGGAGAGTAATAAAAATAGGGGCAGATAAAGAGAATGCATAAAATGTTACAGAACCATACAGCACAACACTGATTCTATTTTTAATTCATATAATTTGTCTACCAGTGACCTTCTTTCTTCTTTTTTTCCCTCAAGCATAGCTGAGTCTTTAGGGAAAATCAGTACAGATGGAGATTCCAAAATGGTTCTTGCAACAAAGAGACTTCTTGGAGTCAGTTTCATTCTTCCCTGGAATAAATTTGCTAAATCAGATAAAAATCCTTTTATACAGGAACCACTTATTTTAAAGGGTTATATTTCAAATTAGTGAACTGCAAAAATAGTAATTAACCTAAGATGTTTTCTTCATCCTACTGCAATGTGAAAGCCGCTCTAAGTAAAAAATGTAAGATAAGATCTTAGGTCATTCATAGATCTAATCTATCCTAGAAGAGAAACTACTTTGAAGCTTGTATACCAAATTTCATGTGAGCCGCAAAGAAGCAGATATTTGAATAATAATAATCAGAATAGCAGACTTAGTTTTTCACTTGAACTGTGCTTGAATTAATAACTACTTTATTGATTGCTACTTTTGTTCAGATACTTTTAAAATTTCTCCTTACCTTGTAGTGTATTCTTAAGTATATTTATTCTTGCAACACAGAAATAAGAAAATAATTTTGCACATTTACTCTTAAGTTATGCTTGAGAGCTTTTATTGTCTGTTCAGATGGGCATAATTTACATTAATATTATACAAAGAGTGCGCTCTATATGTATACAAAATGGTATTGCATATATGTTCTGCACATATATATAAAGATATTATAGAGCTCTCACAGCCTTGTACATGTGGAACAGCTAAATTCACTTTTGGGTTTCTCAGTGACGAATATGAAGTGTACTTATTTTTCCAAATCCTTTCTGTCAAAGTCTGCTGAGGAAATGCGTGTCTATGGATACCAAAACATTATAGTTTTTACATTTAAATAAACCCCTGTGTATTTATGTCTTTGTTAGTCTTTGTTCAGTGCTTACCTATCTTGGTGAAAGTGTGATAAACTTTTTAAGTCATACATATGTTATCTGTTTCTTTTCTATTCATGTTTTTATATGGATATTCAGCTATTTTATTTGCCTACTGCAAAAATTCAGGTTTTATTCATTAAGTAAAACTTGTCTTGGTATAGTAAATAGAAAGCATACAAGCAACAGTAATAGCAAAGTTCTGTGTGCACGGTTAATATTCTTCTACCGTAACACTCTCTGCTTTTTCCTCCTAAAATATCCAAAGATGTCTCTGGTCATTGCACCTAACATATGCTTAATAGTGTACCCCCCACACACAAGCACAGAAGTTGACACCTCTTTGTCCAAATCATTCCACAGTGGAACAGATTTTAGTGATTGAGTTGAACCAGCAGTAAACAGAAATTATGCCTATATGGCTGTAAAAGTGATTTTTTTTTTTCCAACCAGCAGCGTGTATGTGCTTGGGATCCTGGTTTGAAATACACAGATGATACAGCTGCTTCCAGAATCCAGCATCTGCATTTGCAAAACACTAGACCCAATATTTTCCATGCATGCTGATAATTCTGGTTACCAAATAGAGCATGGGGAGTATGATGTGCTGTTATCTTTATTTACTTATGTATTTATTTTTAAAAACCTTATAGCCTATTGGAGCTTTGAACCCAAAGAGAGCAGCGTTCTTTGCCGAGAGATACGAATCATGGGAAGATGATCAGGTTCCGAAGTTTCACTATGGCACACATTATTCAACTGCAAGTTTTGCACTCACGTGGTTATTAAGAATTGTAAGTATGTCTTTTAAAAATATTTTTCCATTAAATGATAATAAAAGCAAAAAATAGCTAGGAGTGAGTTAAACTAAAACCCAATGGCATGGGAGAATACTGAGATTTTCAAATAATTGTAATCAGTACATTAGTTTGATTTTCAAGGATAAATGCATTTTGAAGTATGAGCAGAAGGTTTTGATTTTTGTGGTACAGACTTTTCAAATCAGTAAAACTTTTCCTGCTTAAAAATTACTTCTTAGCGTACATTCTTAAACTACTTTAAACATGGTCATCTTTCCTTCCTTGCATATTTTCTGACTGGACCATATATTGAACTTTGGTGGTTCTTACTGAATGTATTTAATTTTTACCTCCTAATGAGATTAAATGAGTTGTTTTCTAATGATCATGAGATTCTATGATGTAAATAAATAAATATATGTATTAAATCTGCTGCAATTTATATGGAAGTAGCTTTTGAGATGCTGCATATTGCTAATATATTGGTTAAACAATGCATTTTTCCATAAAATTGAAAGGCGATTTATCTCCTAGAAAGTAATTTCTTTGGGAAAGCATTAGCAGTACATCATTAATTAAAGCTTGTTAGAATGGTACAAGCATACATAAATCCTTGAAGTAATTTATAGCACTTAGCTAATTTCAAGCAATTATCCACTAATATGTGCTTAAGTGTTCTTTAACTAAGAGGATGCTTTTAAATCTCTCAAACATTTTTCTTTTCTAAATCATAAATTACATATTAAACAATAACAATCATAAAGCTATTGATCTAATTAGCTATTGAATTAGCTATTAAATACTACCCTTTATATTATTAGCTTACCTTGAGCGAAATAAAATGCATGTGTTGCATGCTACTTTTAAAACAATCTAAGGTAAAAATATTGAGCTTTTTCATGTTTTTGAAAGCAATTTGTGTCACATTTTATTGTAACTTCTCCTCCAGCCTGTAAATGTTTCTTTCATTTGTATTTGCTTTACTTTATCTGAATATATGTGCGTGGAGTAGGAATTAAATACATTTATTGAACAAATAAACATAATTTTATATTTCTCATTCTTGGATAATAGAATTAACCTTTTGCAATTAATCATGTGTCTGCCAGAAGAATAGCATCATTAATAACCTAACCAAAAAAGAATAATAAATTTCCTGAAATTGCTAAAAAAGTACATCGCTGTTTTTAACTATTTTTTTTAAATATTATAGGAACCCTTTACAACACTTTTCCTAAATCTACAAGGTGGGAAGTTTGATCATGCAGACAGAACCTTTTCATCTATTTCAAGAGCATGGCGCAACAGTCAGCGTGACACTTCTGATATCAAGGTAAAAACTTTCCTGAAAGCTGTTAACATGTTTTGTACTGCATCTGCGTTTATTGTAGCTATGATTGTAGGACCACGGCTTATTAAAAAAGGGAAGGGAGAAGATTGGTAGCTCTCCTATCATTTAGGAAAAGATGCAAGGGAGATGACACAGTTGTCTGCAGAGAGACTTTATCTTAAGTAGGGAAACAAAGGGCTACAGAAAGCCAGTGATTGAGGATACTAAGATGAAACATAGAATTTAGCATCATATTGAAGCTATCCTAATAGGGGCACTGGGCCTGGCAACTGCTGAGTGAAAAAGTAGTAGGTGGGAATAGAAGATAAATTAATCTGGTAATTAGTCATTGTGTGGAAGGAGGCCTAGAATTAGGTGGGTCAAGAAGCTAAGACAGGAGCACATGGAAATTCCAAGGGCAGTAGTTTAGATGGGGTAACTATTGAAGGTAAAGAATGAGGTAAACAAATAGATTCTGGGATCTGAGGAATATTTTGAACTGGGGAGGAGAACAAAGGAGAAAAGGATACTGACAGTGGTGACATCAAATCCAAGAAGAAAGAGTAATATCAGAGTTTTTTTTTTAAAGTTCCGTTCACTAAGGATGGTAAAGTGTAGCATGATGACAATCAAAGGCTGACTGAAGAATGCCATGCAACTAGCAGGAGACATAAGTAACATGAAATCATTCTATAGCTATAATAGTGAGGAGAGAATTAAGGAAAGGGTTTGTCTGCTGCTTAGCAAAATGAGAAAATTGTCAACTGATAGTGTTGAAAAACTAATGTATTCCTTCCATCTGTTAGTCCCCACCAAAAAAATCAATTCTGGTTAGTGCCTAGTGGAATTAATACCACTGGTAAAAATATGCAATGTCTGTATCAAAATGGGAAAGAACAGTTTAGAAAATAAAACCACAGTAGATGTTTTCTAATGGTCATTATGAGCTTCATTCTCTTGTACCTACACAGCCAGTAGGCAAAAGTTCAGATGTAAATATAGTTTCTTTGAGAAATGGAGGAGGAAAAAGGTAGCAGTGATGGATAAATGAAATACTCAGTTTTTAAAAAGAAAGAAACAGAAAGCCAAGAAATTATTCAATGAGTTTAAGTACAGTTTAGAGAAAAAGATGTAAGCAAATAATCAGACTGTGTTTAATACCACGAAGATAACAAGGAGATAAATAATATCTATCAAGAAGAAATTATGTCAAAGCAATCACAATTCCTGATGAGAAAAGGTAACAGACATCACAAGCAGAGAAGCAGCAGCAGATGATCTTAGTTTTTGACATCACATCATACGTGACCTGGGAAAGCATGGTCTAGAAGGATTCAGTGTATTTGGGGAATAGTTACTGGTAGTTCTTTATTGCAAAGGAAAGATGTATTGAGTGGAATTCTTGATGATAACATGTCAAACCTCAATTTCCATTGATACTGGATCGGAAGGTACTGCAAGTGTAGCGGAGGACATGAAATAGAATTTGAAGCACGTCTTAACAGAAGGGAAAAATTAATTGAAAAAAGCGTTTATGAAGTTTATCAGGAAAAGTGAGAGTTGTCATTTTCTTGCAGATTTACATATAATTAGGCACAAATATAACACAACGAAAAGTTTGTGCAAAAAAAAAAAAGTAGGGTTGTAGTGCATTACCAATGAACTGGATTTTACAGTATCATGACATAACACAAGGACTGACTAAAGTTTTCAGAAGATATATCAACAAGACATAGTATAACTTTCAAAATGCATGAAAATTCTTCAGCTTTGCACAGCCTTGATAAGGTCTTAGCTGGAATATTACATCCATAGTTGGGGCGTAGTTGGAGAGAATCCAGACTAGAACAATGATAACAATGTAAGGTCTTGAAAATAAATTGCAATGAAGGATTGACTAGCTATGCTTGTTTTTCTTCTTAAGAAGAAGAATCTTCTGATTGAGGAGGAACTTAAGAGTCTTCTACAACACAGGGACTGTTGGAAGAAAAGAGGGGGAAATCTCTGCTGCCTGTGCTGCATAGAATAGAATAGAATAGAATAGAATAGAATAGAATAGAATAGAATAGAATAGAATAGAATAGAATAGTTCAGTTGGAAGGGACCTTCAAAGATCATGTAGTCCAGCTGCCTGATCACTTCAGAGCTAACCAAAAGTTAAAGCATATTATTGAGGGTGTTATCCAAATGCCACTTAAACTCTGACAGGCATGGGGCATCAACCACCTCTCTAGGAAGCCTATTCCAGTGTTTGACCATGCTCACAGTAAAGAAATTTTTCCTGGTGTCCTCTCCTGGTGCAGCTTTGTGCTATTCCCATGCTTTCTGTCATCAGTTACCAGGGAGAAGAGACTGGCACCTCCCTCTCTGCTTCCCCTCCTCAGGAAGGGGATTTAAATCATAATGGACTTAAATATCCAGGAGATTTAGATGAGATGTAAGATTAACCTTTCTAACAGAACAAATAAAACAGATGAATGCTTCCCTGGCAATTAGTGTAGTGAGGGCTTTTCAGAAATGCTTAGATATCTTTTGGAAATGATGTATGTGCAAGTTTGTACTGCCTTAAGAGGCATATGTGCTGTTATGGATGGCCTCTAGAAGTCTCTTTAAGCTTTCTGAGTCTGTGCATTGCCACGAATTACATTATACTACTATGAAAAGTATGAGTGAGTATTTAGATTGACTAGAGGAGTCTGTTCGTGAGACAGGATGAGCAGCCAGAAAGTGGGATGAGATAGGATTTCCATAGGACAACCTGAATGAATTAGGAAAGAAAATGTCCGAAGATGCACAGAACTGTCTTTGTTGTAAATATTTGTACCACCAGTGTTTCACTACAGCTGTGGAAAACAACAGAAATGCATGGCTAAAGTGTCCCATATGCCTCTGCAAGTTTTCTACATGCAGAATTGCAATGTGTTAGCTTACTACCACTGTATGTTTTGCATTACTGTTTTCTTTTGTCAAGAATATGTGCAATCAGAGAGTAACTTCCATGGGAGAAGATCTGTAGCCTGCTAGAATGCTTGTTTAGTAAAAAAAAATCTTTCTTGTCTTGCAGTGTGTATATACACGTGCCCATGCATATATGTATTTGGGAAGGAAGGAGGAGGGAGACAGGGAAGGAGTTAAATGAACCTTTATCCCTCTGTTTTTGATCTCTGGCAGAGGAATTGAAAAGTTTCAAATGTTTATTCTTCCTTTAGAGTTCCTTTCCCACCTACTTTACAGCCAACAAATATGATGAAACATGACTTCCCTAAGTTTTAGACTTATTCCCTGTAATCTTGGAGTACCATTCTCTGTAATAGTTTTATGGTAGTACTTTCTCATGGTCTGTCCTGAAAGGTCTGAGTGCACAGCATTTGCTGCCAGCTTAGTGTAGAATATTGTAGTGAGGCAAACGTCATTTTCTGATTCAAGGTTGAGTTCTGAAATGATTTCCTTGTAATTCTTGACTGGAAGGCTCCTTTCTGCAGCAGTAGAATGAAAGGGATGATCTCTATAAAATTAAAGGAAGGGAAAGGAAGCCTGTGTCAACTGCTGTCATCAATGGAATTCTTAACATTTCTAAATTGTACATGAATAAAGAAATTGTGTATAGAAAAGCTGTTTAGTTTGTGTCCACCTCCTTTTCACTAGATTAAAAACCAGAAGTTACATCTTAACTTTTTAACCATCATGCATGGTGTATATACTACAAATACATGATGTTACCAAAATTAACTTTCTTTTTTTTTAATAGCCTTATGTTCTTTTGATTGTTTCCAGAACTTGGAATATGCTGCTTACTGGCAAGAACTAGTGTAGCCTCCTAGAAGTACTTGCAGACTGCAAACATTAATACAGTAATGATTATTCAAAGGTTATTCAAAAACCTTTGACGTCTAGTTTATTCATTCTTTTCCCACTCTTTTCTAATATCAGCTTGTTCTTGCATTGTTTAAATTTGGCCCAAGATTTTGTCCGAAACAACGTGCAATTTTCCTTTTAGCTCTGTGTGTGGAAGAATGTATTCGAAGAATGTATTCTGTGAGCACAGCTCATGCCTGTCTGTGAAGACTATGCATTTGCATGCAAAATTAAGATTTTATCTCATGTTATTTTTAACAAAATGAAGCACTTGAGGGAGTCTTTACTTTTTTCACAGGATTTTTTATAAGAAATATATTTGCTTGGTTTCTTCCTTGAGATATTATTAAGTGTTACAATATGATCGTTAAATATTTTTATAACTATATCTTCTGTATATCTCTTATAACCCAATGGTAACTGAATGCAACTGGCATATTGGAAAAAAGGTTTAAAAAATGATTATTTTTTTTACCATAATCTCTCTAGGTTCCTGTTGATACTTCTACAACTGATGAAAACCTATCAGTTTAATGCATTGATTTATAGAAATACAAAGGATTTGGGAAGCCACTTTAAAGATCTTGAAAGTGGCAGGCCAAAGTACCTGCTATTGTATCTTCATGCAGGGGGGAGGAGGGGCACATTCCTGTCCCAGCTGAAAAAATCTTGAATATTTAGAACTGCTGAGTTGATAGCTTACAGGAAATGATTTCTCCTTCCTTCTTGTGTGGTGAGAATGAATGTAAGTTACTGATGCTTGCTGTCCTAAGTTTATTGTTAATCTTAGTTGGAAGCATCATATGTTACAGGGAGGACTAACAGGAGCTAGCTTTGGAAGCAGCCCTTGTTGGCTGGTATCACACTTCCACAGAGAAAGCCAAAGCACATGTGTGGTCACATCCAATCTTTGTCAATATCCTGTGAAAGCCTTGGATCGATGATCAAAGCAAGAAACTAATGCTGCGCTATAGTATAACCTTTCATTGAACCTTTCAAATTTTGATTTCAAGAGGTGATATGTTGCATAAAATTTAATTTCCTACTTCTCCCCTATCCATTGCTTAAGCAATACAAATTAAAAGTTCTTTGGAGGTTTGCTAGTGTCTCACTACTACTCTGTCATTGTTATTTACTAATTAACTTAGCACTGATACCTCTACAATATTAATCATGTGTTAACTTAAAAGTTAAATCTTAAATTTAACTTAAAAGTTAAATCTTCTGCACTGAAGAGTATTAAATGTATTTTAATTCTGTGAAATTACCATTTAGTACCTTTTAAGTAATGGACAGACATGATCCTTAACTTATTTAGTTGCTTCTTGATTTACATTACTAGTATAAATAATCCTGGTTAGTTTTGTTGATGTTGTATAAAATGCAAACACGGATACTCTGGCAGTGTTTAATGGAAAAATAGTTTAGTATGGGACTTGTATTAAGTTCCAGAATACAGAAGTTAAGTCTGTCTGCTCTTTCTGTTACTGTTTTTCTTTGATTAATGAGTAGATTTGTACATACTTGTTCAGAAGCAGTTGTTATTTCTGGTTTGGTAGCTAACCCATTGTGTTGAATTGATTTGTCATTATAATTACAACAATATACTTGTTACCCATGTTGCTCTTTGCACGTATTTTCTCTTTTCCAAGTGTAGTATTTGCTGATTTCTTTTCATACCATACATATATAGAGTTTGTCAAGACAGGTTGAAATTCTCATCCTGTCCTCTGAACAGCTTGTTGCTTTCATAGTGTCATCTGGAATTTTATTACTGCACCTTCTATGCCAGATCATTAATGAGATTATTGACTGGTATTAGAAGCAGGGCAGACCCTATTACCATGTCTTCCCAGTTTGACAATGAGCTATTGGTAGCTGCTCTTGGAATATGGATTTTCAGCTTGGGTACTCCCACATTATTGTAACCTAATCTCATCTCGGTTTCTCTACTTTGCTCATAAGAAAGTCATGGGAGATTGAGACAATCGCAGAGGTCTTTCTCAAAAGTGAAGCAACGTCATGTTGGCAACTCATGCTTATTGAAACAGGCTGCCTAAGATGTGCATGCCTAAGACACCCTGTAACCTGATAAACTTTTTACATATGCTTTGCATTGTTTTATACTTCTCCATCTAATAGATGGGCTTTCAGAAGTTACAAGGAGTAAAGTTGCTGCCAAACTGGCAACATTACTTTTGTATAAGATAGATTTCATGTCATATTAGTAGCAAGGTAAATGATGTCAAAGACCAATTACTAGCAAAATTCAGAAGTAGATACATAGTAATTCAGATTTTTAACAATAAACTGTATGCCTGGTGTAGCAAAACTTTGAACATTTATGATGTAGATCTTTGGTTTTCATGAAAGGATTGCTTTCCTGTAAAATTATGCCAAGATGCATAACAGGAAAATACTTCCCTGATTAAAAAAAAATAAAATAAATCTGCATTCAGTCAAAGCTGTGTATGGTAATCTGTGGATATAGCAGTAGTTAAAAATGTAGACATCTGGGTTTATGGATCAGAAAGTTTCATCTGATATCTGTGGCCTACTTGTTTTATACCCAGCCATAACTGTATTGAAAACAAAACAAATACATTGAATATCTGCTTCAAACTTTTTCTGGAGCTATTGAAATAAACTTCAAGTAAGATATGGACGAATTTGCTGAAGTCCGGAGGAGAATGACCAGAGGTCAAGAAAATGGGACCAGTGATATAAACACGAAGGTTTTAGGCTCTTTACTTTGGAGAAAAGATGAACAAGGGGGAAACGTAAAGTGCGTTGCAGTGACAGGTCTGATGCTTTTCCCCGGGTGGGGATTTTGGCTGGCAGGCATAGTGCACTACATTTGTGCTGTACGCTTCTTGTTCCAGTGAGCTGCCCTGCCAGGCGTGGTGCTGGCTCGTGGGCAGTGCATGCTTTGTGCAGGAGGGGAAAAATGGTCAGAAAGTGCTGGTGGGGATGGATCTCTTTGTCCCTGAGGTAAAAGCTGTTCCTGCACGTTGACACATGTAAAAAGGGCAACTGCTACTTGTATTCCATCTGAATAGGACAGGAAGTGGGCTCCAGCTGCAGCAAAAGCAGACTAGATGTTAGGAAGACCTTCTAGTGGTCGGGACAGAGGAAGAGTAGAAATTTGTAGAAAGCCAACACTGAGTATTTTAAGAACAAGGCAGAGAAATGTCTTTCAGGAATACTTACATTTGCCTGAAATGGACAAAGTGACCTCTGAAGGTTTCATCGAGACCTTTCTATGATTCAGTATAGTCCTCTTTTCTTCTCAGTAGTTTAAAGAAATTGGAGGAAAGGAATGCAGTTATATATACAACTTGTTTTTTTCCTTTTTCTTGGTCAAATTAACCTGAACTACATATTACATAGTGTATAAATATGGTCATCAAATACCATTGCGTATTTTTATATGTCCTCAGTAAAAAGTAAAATAATTTTATCTACATATAGTTCATGTATTGGCTAACAGAATTTAAAGTGTCTTGAAGATGCATTTTTATGCAATAAATGATTGACTTAATCTACTTATTGATCAATAAAGAATGAAGTACTAATTGAAATTATAATATGTTTCATTAACATACTAAATAAACACCTGGATTTATATAATTCTTTTTGCTAAATTGTAAATTACTGAAGATTTTAATAGTTTTCTTATACTAGGAAATATTTTAAATATTTCTTAGAACTTTAACAGGATGATTAGACATTGACAAAATTAATTTCTTCATTATCATTCATTCAATTTAGAAATTTAATGGAAACTTGCTGAATTATTTTCTTAAAAATTGGGAGTATTTCAGGCAGTGACTTAAGGGAATTTCTTAGTTCTACGAGAAATAACAGACATACAACAAATGGAGAGAGGCTTAAAGTACATAGAAATTGTACTTCCCGCAGCCATGAAAATGATTATATTGAAGTGTGATGAAAAAATGAAATTTTGAATTAATGTAATATGTTGGTATGTATTTTGGAATGCCATTTAAGTACTCTAACAGAGGAAATAGTGTGTGGCAGTATGAATAAGAATCTAGACTTCTAATATGCATTTTTATTACTCTGTTTGACAGGTTATATATAGGCTTAATATTGCTTAATATGATTGTCAAATAATTTAGTTTGAAAATCTGATATCTTATAAATGTTTTAATATGGTTAGGGAATCTATCTCACTGATTTTAGACACCTTTGCACCTTTTAGACACCTTTTCCTTTTGATCATATAACTCTGCTTCTAAGCACATCAGTCTATTATTTTCTAAACAAAAATAAAAGAATAAAATAATATTTCATTGCATTTAAGAGACAAAGTATCTTGCATAGATTTAGTATGCTTGGTGGCAAACATCAAAATAAATTACCAGTGTTAAACTGACATTCTGTTGATATTACTTGTTTGTAAAAAAGATATTTTTAGTGAAGTTTCCTTAGGAATTGTGGTTTCTGTGTGGTAGAAGGCATTTTTTAAAAGGTATTTTAATTATATGCAGAATTTTATAATCAATTTAATCAAAATTCTTACATAGCAAATTTTATCTTCAAAGGTGTTTTTTTTTTAAACAAAACAAAACCCCTATAAATGCTGTGTGATAGATTCGTGTGGATATTCACTATGAGCTCTTTCATCAGTTTTAATGAAATCAAAAGCATGGCAGAAGGAGTGAAGTATTGCTTATCATAAGGATGTCTGTCTCTACCCTATAGAACTGGTGAATTCTAACAGAGGAATTTCTGAAACTAATTTTTAATGTGATTGCACAAAAGCAAGAACTTCAACAAATAATACAGATGTTTTCATTTTTCCATGAAATCATATGAACAAAAGATATGTGCAGAGTACATAAAATGTCGGAAGGGTTACAGTAGAATTAGAAGAAGTATGAAGACAACTAAAATGGTTAGGCAGAAAGGAAGACCTCCAGAGGGAACGAATCCAAATGGACTAGAATCCTTTAACTTGCAAAAAGAGACCACTGAGGAAGAATGCGATATAGATCTATAATATCCACAAGGACATTCAGAAGCGTGAATAAGGAATTAGTATTTACTGTTTTTTTCAAGATAGGTAGTAGAATCATCAATTGGAACTGTTAGGAAGCAGTTCTAAAATAGCTAAGTTCCTTTGTAGATGGAAATGTAGTGTAGAAACCATACTTAATGATTTTAAAAATCAGAAGCATAGATTAGTTCAAAACCAGTTTAACAGTAAGAAGCCGACAGAATCTATCCATGGAAAGATTGTGTTTGCCCTGTGTAGCACTATTCCAGGTGAAGGACCATACTCAGTGGTCCTTCAGTCTGGCTTCTCATGGCTGGTCTTGCATTTTCATGTGGTATTTGTGAGAAACCACAAGGGTGTCCAAAAAGTTCCATTATTAATGGAGTTACAAGTGAGACAGCAATTGCTGACTCACTTGTCAGTCTGTGCAAGTAATATAAATGTTTTAAGAAAAAAGTTAGTTTCATCATTACTTGTATTAGGAGTTTGAGGTTTTGGTTTATTTTTAAATAAAGGAAAAGACCCCATGAATAGAGTTCAGAAGGACTGTTATGGACTATGATTGGCAAATACATGAAGAATATTTGTAAACTTGATAAAAATGTAAATATTTTATTATCAGTTTTTTTAACAGGTTTTAGGAAAAACTATTGGCCTTTAACTAATACAGTCCTTTTCATCCATGTGCAGATATTGAAAATTGGCATTAAATACTTCTACTCAGTTAGATTGGCACAGTGCATCTGTTTGCACTCCCTTTTCCCCTGTGTAAATGCTAGCATGTGGTCAAGATAAAAAAAAAAAAACAGATAATAGAGGAGCTCCTTTTGTAAAAATGCATCATTATGAAAAGTGAAAAGCTTTGCGAAAACTCATTTCTGTAGTAATGAACAAAGCTTTATGGAAAGTTTCTAATAGTCAAAGTATCAGAAGTTACTGATGATTTTTAAGTTTCCAGGCTGCATATTGTTTCTGTGTAATCTAATGAAAACAATGTGTGTTGTAGAAAGCCAAATGTTTTCTGATCTTGAAAGAAACTAGTGAATAGCTGTACATATATATATATTAAAAATATAAAAACATCAGTAACATATGTAATGAGCTTATGTTTTAAGTATTCAGAATCATGGTATGGTTTCATATTTGTGGTGCAAGCTGCTATCAAAGTAATAGTCCAGCATCTCCGCTTTTTCTTTGGTAGTTTCTGTCTGCAATGATAAAAACTACAGAAACTGCAGTGTTAGAGAACTTTCTTTCTTGTAAAAATTTTTCTGTGTCACATTTTTGTTCTTTCACTTATCCAATTAAATAGTTTCAAATCTCTTTTTATCAAGTACTTGTCAAGCATTTGGTACAGAAGCATGTTTTACCCTGCCTAGTTAATTAAGGTGACAGTAAACAAAAAGATGTACAATTCAAAGCCAAGCAGTGTTTCACACAAGGATGGAGGTGATAATAGCTTAATTCTTGCTTGATCTTTCCTGTCTTTGCCCTGGCTACTTCAGATTGACCTTGTCCGCAATCTGATGACCTCCCTATTGCACTCAGCCATTTGGAAAGCTGCTCATGCCATAGCTGGCCCTGAGGGGCTATCTGGGAGACTACTGATCCATTGACCCATGTCAAGACTGGGTTTCTGATCTACTGAGCTTCTGAGGGAGCTACATACTACACCCGCTGTAGACAAAGCCAGTGGGGTAGAGTGATTTTTTCTACTTCTGAAGTGGCATGCAGTTTGCACTTGCTATATGGAAGACCAATTTTACACCAGTTGTTTGCTATGAAATACACTTCCTGAAGCAATTACATGTATTGATCCTTTCTTCACAGTGGAAGTAAATTCCCTAATTTTTAGTGGCTCAGTTTTTCTGAATCTATCAAATTGCCAAGTTTATTGGGTGTATTTAGGTCTCAACATCAAGTTCCACACAAAATTTGCTTTTAAAATATAATAAGGGCAGAAATATATATGTTATGTTGTAATAGGCTTTTTCAATTATTAAGTGTTACACCAGGATTTTGTAGACATTTATAAAAGTCTGTAAATAAGGTTCTACAGCCATTAATTTAGGAACATCTGTGTATATCCTTGTACATATTTTACAAAATAAATGACAACTTATGAAGTTGCATATCTGACTGCAAAACAGAGAAACATTCCCCTTATTCAGGAGAAAATTATTATTTTGAGCTTTCTGTTTGTCTGTTTTGTTTTGTTTACGTGTGTATGAAATTATGCATGATTCTTCCCTGTAATTATAGACTGGACACATAATTGGGATAACTGCCTTTTAATAGAAGAAAGGTATTGTCTTGGTTCAGCTTTGACTGTTGTCTTTTCTTTTTTTTTTTTTCCCCTCAACATATGGTATAACTCCAGATATTTTAGACTTGACAGAAAATTTATTTCTGGGCATTGAAAAAACTTAGATAATAGCTACTTTCACCCAAGCTTTAGACTGCCATTTGTGTATTAGCACTTTAAAGTTCGGATTGCATTAAAATGTAAATGTTTTCCCAACTTCTTAACATCTTCAGTTGTCTATTACTTTCCACTAAAGATTGTTTGTATCATGTGATGTTCATTACTTTAGTTTTATAAGTTCCTCTGTGGATAATATGCTACCAAAAGCAATGTTTTGACTTTTTTGTTTTGTAGCATGTTGTGTCTTATTTTTTTTTGTCGTGTTTACAAGCATGATAAGGATTTAGCATATGTAAAGGTTTAAATTTTAGAAAGTATGAAAGAACGGATTTCCTCCTTCTGTGTGTGTGTGTGTGTGTGTGTGTGTGTGTGTGTGTGTGGTGGTGGGGTGTCTATGGGACTATTTTGTATATTCTGTCTCTGCCTAATGCCATTCTAATAATTATTTTTTAACATGACAAAGTGTGTTCTATGGCAGAATTTATAGCATGGCATTGTTTTTCATTTTTATACAGGAATTGATTCCTGAATTCTATTACCTCCCAGAGATATTTGTCAACAGTAACAATTACAATCTAGGAGTGATGGATGATGGAACAGTTGTGTCTGATGTTGAACTTCCACCATGGGCCAAAACCCCAGAAGAATTTGTTCGCATAAACAGACTGGTAAGATGGCTCTCTTCTATTGTCTGTCAAGAAGCATTTGTCTTGCAAGCGTTTTGTGAAGTTGTTTGGATCTTTGTAAAATACAGCTATTTATAATTTACATAGGGCTATGGCTGAAATAATCTGAAGGAATGGTAGATTTATAAGTTTTAAGAAGGAAAAAGGCATATAGTATTGCTCGTTTTTCAGAATTGCTCAAAAAAGTTTGAATGTGGTCTAAACATGCAGGAGATCTTATCTTGTTATTTATATGTCAGCTCTTGTAGTTCTGAAGTGCTAATAAAATCATCACTTTACAAAAGAAAAAGCTTGTTAATCATAGACATTTTTCACTCCAGTTATTTAAATGTAATTTCAGTTGTTTTGATTTAAGTATCCATTTAACTCCAAAGTCCAGTAAGTGCCTCAGGAAAGAAGGTTGCATTTTAAATCTCTGCCACCTCTTCCTTTTCTTCCATTAAAGTTATATTTTTCAGAGCAGTTTTTACAAGGAAATAAAATTGAATTCTCCTTCATTAAGGCATGAAAACTCTCAGAAACTTTTCGCAGAAACCAGACCTAGACTTGATAATGTCCTTAAGCTAGAAAATGGGCATTGAAAAAGTTCTGTTGGCAGAACATTGGAGCTCATATTCATAAAAATGCAGAGTAGTCAGATCTGAACAAAGCTGTGATTTATAAGTTATCAGAATGCTTTAAAGTGCACTTTCACTGGTGACATGATACCATCTTCAGAGATATTATTTGGCCTATGTTTCTGCAGGCTACTGAGCTTGATGACCTTAACATTTGCGGCAGTTGTAGGGTGCACCATAATGATCACAAATTGTGTTAGGTGAATTTAGTGTTTGGCTTCATGTAGAAGCATGTGGAAGTTGTATTTAAATGAGGTATAAAATACACTAACAGTTAGCAGGACTACTTGGCAAACCATGTTCAAACACAACTTTTGATTTTACAGTTGTGCTGACAGGTAATAGGTTAGGAAGGTAGGCTGACACCCTTTTGAGTTTGGCATGTGTTGGTGATTCAGGATAATCAGAGAAACAAAAAGCTTTGTTTTTAAGCAGGCTCATCAAAGGCAGCCTTTGGCCTTGATCTCTCACCACTGTGGTGTTTTAGCTTTTGCATAAAATATCGTTCTCAAAAAATTAATTACAGATCTAACTTTTGCCACTATGAATGCAACTCCTGCTTCCTCCTCTTCTAAGATTTTAGCTCTCAATTTTCTTTTCCTCATTTTTAACCATGGTGCCAGGTTTTTCTCACCCTCACCTCTCTGTACTTTCTGACCTGCTTTTCCCTCATTCTTCCATCATTTCCCAAAACTTTTGCTACTAGTGTCAGACTTCCTTGCAGCTCTCTGGTATCTTTCACTTGGGCTATATTCACAGGATTAAGTGCTTCATCAGCAGGAAGCAGCTGCGTTTCGATTACTACTATTAAACTCTTGGGCACAAAATGTAAAATCCCTTTATAGTCTTCTCTTAGAGAGTAATAAACTCATTCCATATTCTAAATGTAATTTTTTTCTTGTTATGGACAATCTACAATAAGCACATCTTTATTTTGTCAAATCCTAAAAGAAGCAGTTCAGAAAATATTATGAGGGAGGTGTTGTTATGTATCCACTCTTTCATTTAAAGAAAAAGTAATTTAACGATCTGAAAACAGCAGTACATTAACTGTTGCATATTTGAATGATGAAGATTAAAACTACTTTAAATTCTCATTTGCTAATTTTCCTCAGCATTACTTATGGAATTGGAAGATCCTATTATCTAAATATAATTAATGGTTCCTTCTCATTTAGGTGATTTTTCAAGGAATTGTTCATTAGTGAGTGTGAATTTTGAAACTATTTTAATCAAAAAGACTTTGCTAGTAGTCTGCTCAAGGTCATAACTTGTGTTGTGAAAGTAGAACTTGCAGTACCACTTATCAAATGGCATATTTGAAGAACATACAAAAGTTGCCATAAATTAAGGTTTTCAGAAACAACTTTTGCAAGAAAGTGTCATTTTTAAGTATTGCATAATTGGACAAAGTAGAACTTCTGTGTGACTTCAGTTAATTTTGAAAGTGAGAGATAATTGTGAGGAGTAATGGTTTAAAACTAAAAGAGGGGAGATTTAGATGAGATATTTGGAAGAAATTCTTTACTCAGAGGGTGGTGAGGCATTGGAACAGGCTGCCCAGGGAAGCTGTGGATGCCCCATCCCTGGAAGTGCTCAAGGCCAGGCTGGATGGGGCTTTGAGCAACCTGATCCCATGGCAGGGGGGTGGAACTGGGTGATCTTTAAGGTCCCTTCCAACCCAAACCATTCTGTAATTGTATGATAATTTACCAATGACAGTATATTAAAGTGTATCAAAAAACATCCCTTTTGGTGACTTTACGTCCCTGATACTGTTATTGTAATTCAGATATCAAGTTCTGGTCGGTCTGGTAGCATTAAATTTAAACCTCAGTGCCAGTGAATTGCGTTAACTGCTTTTATGTGACAACCTTATTCTGGTGGTGGTGGCCCTGTTAGTGCTGTTATGGATGATGCCCTCTGCAATCTGCTGTTTTTGCAGGGGAATAAAACTGAGAAAATCACATGTAAATATTAAATTGCTTTTTCTTGTTAATACCTAATGGATTTGATACCCTCAGCATCAAATTTTATTTTTAAGTAGAGTAGGAGTGTTTAGGAGGAATGCTTGAAGCTGAGTTTCTCACAAATACTATTAAGAAAGCTTGCCACAATGTGACATGGGCTGATTCATTCAGTTAATATTTCCTTACAGCATCCTGGTTCAGACAAAATAGTGATTAGAGTATTTTAAGTGCTCATTTTGTAAGCTATCACACACAGATATTTTTTTCCCTTTGCATTTCAGTTTACCTCTTTAAGTCCCCAGATCTTATACAATGATTTGAGCTCATGAAATGCATACTACTTTGATCTGTGACCTTTTTGTGGTGCTAATCGGGTTCCTGATATCATTATACCTTGCTCATTAATCATATTTCCTGCAGCCCGTCAGCCAGCCAGACAGCCCAAGCCCCTGTTTGCAGCCTTGTGTTGGCAGGTTTCTGCTTTTCCAGATTATTACAGTGTGATACTTTGGCTTCTCATAACCAGACCCACATCAAGCTGTGTGCTACAATTAAAGTCAGATGGTCCTCAGGTTGAACAGGGATATACTGTTGCAGCTGTCTGTCTTTCTGGAACAGACCAGCACGGGGAACAGATGATATGTAGGACAGTGCATAATAACAGCTTGTACAGTACTGGGTCAATAGCAGGGGTTCAGAACATTAATTGACAGGCTGATAGCTGATTTAAAACTGATTCCCAACCTATTTTTAATTCTATAAAGTGTGCATTTTGGTTGAAATAGATTGTTGTGTGTCTTCTGTGTTTGCTTTGGGAGAAAAAACAGAATGGTGTATAATTAAAAGTGGTTTTTGATTGATGGAATGTCATGATGAGCTCAATGATAGCATCAGGATGTCATTCTGAGCAATACAAAGAAATGTAAAATGCATGTATTGCTTGTGCATATATTTGGTATTTTGTATTAGTTTATGATAGCACAATCAAAACAATAATAGCACAAATCGATGAGGGTAGGGGGAAGATGTTTTCCTCTGAGTAAGTTTGATGGAAATGTGACTGGGTTTTTACCAGTCTGAAACATTAATATATACCTCTAATGCTCTGTGTTATATTTAATGCCATAGAATAACTGCTTAGATAACTGAAAGTATTTTTCAGTTTTCACAGATACAGTTGACAATAATTGTATTATTGTATAATTGCATCATTATATATGTTTTTATAATAAGACTTACAGTATAGGTAATTAAAAAAATAAAATAAAATGAGGTTAAATGATACCTCCACTCCCTGCCCCCCACAAAAACAAAACAGAAATATCCCAAATGTGAATGTACTATTGCACCCTTACTTCAGTGTTTCAAAGTGAGTTATGCTATCTATAGGCCATTAGTATGTAAGCAAAGGGGAGAATGCCAGCTTTATATGATATCTTAAAAAAAAAAAAAAAAGGCAATTTTGAATTTTGTTGTTCACCCATGCTTCTGAGAGACATATAGCAAAGAGAAATGTAAAGTGGGCAGGAAGAATATGAAGAGGTAGTTGTTCAGATGCTGTCTGGATACAGAAATCTTTGGCAAAAATTATAGCAGTAGTTGAAATTTAAATTCACCTGTTGGAGTTAGTGATTTCCCTATTAAAGCTGATAGAAATTTATCATGAATGACAGAGTAGTCATTTGCAAAGACCAGGTACAACCCAAAGAAAAGTCACATACTTCGACAGGGAGTCAGGAGTAGCTAAAAATCCAAATAAGGCAGTTATGTTTGTTCTAAACAGAAAAGTAGTCTGTTTTGTCCTGTCTCTGAAGGTTGCATGTCTGAATAGGTAAGAATTAATTTAAAACTATTTATCAATTGGTATGAACTAAATTTCACACAGCTTTGATGAGCCTTAGCTTTTTGAAAATTAGATTGCTTCAATGATAATAATGTTGTTGAGGTCTGTCAAGACAGCTTTCCACAATATATCTCAATTTAAATATTTTTAGTGCTTTATTGCAGAGTTAGTCCTTCCATGATTAGTGATTTATCCATTTTACTCAATATTGGGGAAAATGCAAGACAAATAAGAAACATGATGAGATTACTAAGTTGGTTTGAAAGTTTTGAAATCCAATTTTCATATAATTGAAAATGTAGCAGTTGGAAGCTAGGATGCTTTCTGAAACAAATGAAATACTTAAATACATAAAGGTAGTATAAACAAAATTCATCTTGACGTAATAAGCAAAATGGAGAGGAGGGATAGGCCGTCTACTCACCCAAACTCAAATCTTAGTGGAGCAGAATGAATTGGTATTAAGAACCACCAAGTGGTAAGAAAGATCTATGATCAGAATGAGAGGGTCATTATCGGTCAATATGGGGCATTATTTCTTAGCAGAGGCTGCTCCACCTTATTCCAGAAACCACTGAAAAAGCAAAAAAGCAACGTTCCCTGCCAGCTAGCACACCAACAATACTCAGAACTGCAGTTTTTGCGAGTCTTCACTCTCTCTTATCCATGGAAAGTGAAATGATGAGGAAAACAAGCTGGTTTCAAGAACATTATGCCACTTGCAATCTGTTGAAACTATTGCTATTAGTCAACTAAAGATACTGAAGCAACAGTGAAGTCAGTGCCTGCAACTTGCAATATATTGGATTTTTGTGTTCCCTCGGAAGAGTCTCTCAGTGGTATTTTTCCGATTTCCACAGCAGTTTTTTTTACAGATGGGTAAGGTGTAAGTTCTATAGCAAGTGCTGTAGAAAATCATGTGGATATGAACTGTGTGAATTAAGGCACATGAGTGTAGGTCACTAGTAATAGATCGCTAGATTACTAGTAGCATATTGCTGGTAATAGATTACTAGTTAGGTAAGTCAGAGAGAAAAGGAAAAGGCTAAAATGGAAACCAGGTTAATTAGCAGCATCAGAGCTACTATCTGTGCAACACATACTTTGAAATTCTGGTGTAAGAAGGATTTGATGTAATCTTAAAAAGCTAGAATGCGGATTGGTCTGCGTAGAGTGGGTGTACACAGTGAGGTGCTTCTGGCAATGCAAGCTGATCTGGAACGTTTACAGGATTTGAGTGTACACCAGAAGGAAAAGAATAGCTCTGTGAACTCATCACTGGGGCTCTTCTAGGTGGTTCTGTTGGTATTTTAGATGCCTGTTTGCCAAGAAGAGAGGTGATAGCTCATGGTGAAAAAGAAGAGTTCCAATAACAGTTTTTTGATTTATAATAAAAAAAGCAGATTGGAAAGTCATCTGTAACTTTGTTCTTCCTGGCAAATACTTGTATTTCTATGCCACATACAGACATTTTACGTGTGTGTAATGCATTTAAGTTAAATATATATTTAAATGCAACCATTGACAATGCATCTTAAAATACTGTGCTACATTTATTTTATCTTGCATTCAGGCTGTGTCTATGAAAAAAGGCTTGTGCAGGAGATAACATTTCTTGTATCAGGCAAAATAAAGATTTACATTCACAGAAGTCTCAGAAACTTAACAATCTAATTCAGAAAGTTGTCAGAAATACTATTCTTGAGTGGAGCCAGGGTGTCAGATGTCTGGCCTGCTGGCATATTGGACTCAGTATATTTACAGGTTTGATATTGTTTGACACATTTTTTTCTCATCTATGAAAACTAGGCATTCCTACAGTCCTGGGAAGTGCAAGGGCTACACCCTGTAAGTTCTTAACTGGCAGAAAGTCTCTTAAACATTTAAATAAATGTAGGATGGAGTGTAAATTTGAGAATCAATATTCCTTCTTTTCCTCAAGCAATGCTTCTGTGAATGGAGTATGCATTTCTAGTCATTGTCCAGTTTTCCCTTTAAATTTGTCCATACCAACACTGTTTGTTTGTCCATACCTGTTTGTTTTACACCTGACCTAAGTGGTGTATTCATTTAATTGTGATAACGTATCACGCCCATTTCTTACCGACCCAGCTACATGTACAATTCTATAACCTGTATTTGTCAATGCAGGATTTTTTGCACTGTTAGAGCTACTTCCTAAAAGTACCTTTCATGTCTTTCATACAGAAATACTTGTGTGCAGGCTAAAGAAATACTGGCTAATTGTAAGCAGTTTTGATTTAATTATATCATGTACGGATCTGATTATTATCATAGAAAGGGAGGGGAAGTAGACCCTGATTACATATTTTTAAGTACCTTATTCAGATCTCATCTGAAGATAAGTCTAGAGCAGCATTAGTAATGCCAGCGGAACTTCGCTTATGTGAAATCAGTGCAAGTGCAAAACTAATCTGTGGGTATTCTAAAGGGAGAATAGAAGGATCATTCAATGTAAGATATTTTTGAAAAGTAGAGAAGAAATATTTCTAAAGGAATATGATGTATGGCCTATCAGAAAATATTCTGAAAATCTGGGAATGGTCAAAAGTAGACTAATTTTTTCTGTGTATACAATTGCACATTATATTGACTCTGGGTGTATAAAAATAACTTATTTTTATTGACATGCTGTCTAAGAAATATGACCAGAAATTCATGTTTGTCTAAATCTGGTTCTGTTGGAATATTGTTTTTACTAATTTTCAGATAAGAATTTTTTATTGATTTAATTTGTAAAGGAGACTACTATTCAAAGAAAGTCAAATATATTCTTCAAGAACATGAGGAAGGTAATGAAAAGTGAACTTGAGCCATGCTTTTGAATAGAACTTGTTTTAAGAATGCTGAAAGCATTCAGTTTTGATTTCATAACACATCAAAATATGCTAATATTGGAAGGTGGGGTTTGGATAATATGTATCCTGGGAAAACATTGAAGAGGTGTGTCTGTAGGGCAAAGTTGATGTATAGTAAAAAGCAAAACTGTAGTGATGTAAAGACACTTTTTTGCTTTTTCAATGAAAACAGTAACCTAGGTAGGACATCATCATTTGTTAGCAAAAAGCATTGGTCTCATATGAAGCCAATACAAATTGCAAATAAGAGGGAAAGCAGAGTTTGTAAAATACTTTTTTCCGTAATAATCTCTTCATTACATCTTGTTTGCAATTTTTACCATCTCTTTAAAGTCTGCATACAAGTTATTTTATTGAAATTACAACTACACTCTGGATTTCAAGATTGTAAGCAGAGTAAACCTAAAAAATCTGCACATACTTATATTTAAATCATTTTTGAAAGTGTAATAGATGCCTTTGTGAAAAGAGAAGGCTTAATGGAATCTTGGAGTGTGATTTTCCCCTGCAGTCTGTCTGTCTTTGCTATTACGGGAAAAAAAAAAAAAAAAAAGAAGCTGGTGTCAAAATTTGCCAATCTTCATCATTCAAGGTATTAAGCAATTCTGGCATAATTCTCTCATATTGAAAAACAAAACAAAACATGTTTTGAAAATCCTTTAAATTACTTGCTAATCATTATGACACTACATAAGGATCTGTAATGCATCTATGTTAGGGAAGTCTGAGACTAAACAAGAGAAACTAAGTAGGAGAAAACTAAGAGGTAGAATATTGGGACAAATATTGGTACAAATATTTTAAATGAGAGAAAAGTGAGCAGTTAGGTAGTAAAAAGAGCCAGGAAGCATATAGAAGAGTCAAGAGAAAACAACCCATAAACTAAAACTATGAACATTTAAGAGAGTGATGAGATACAGTTTTTTTAATGGAGTAAAATATTTTATTATAGCCAAGATAAATACTAAAACATGGAGGAGAATGATACGCAGTTGAGAAAGATTACAAAATGCTAAACAATACCGGTTTGAGCATATGTGGTTTAAAAAAAAATAAAGGAAAACTAAGGTGGGTAAATTCACTTTTATCCAAAAAAGTTGATTGGAAGCGGCCTAGACAATTAAATTTGCTTTCAGCTCTTCTGTTGTTGGATGGTGTAGAACTGGTGTTTAAAAGTGAGTCCGTGGAGGACATTAACGTTATTACTGTGTGAAATGAAGTGGGAAGCAATTGTGTTGGAGCCATTGCCCCATTTAACAGGTGTTCACTAAATCTGTCTGTCTTCTGTTTGTCTGTTCTCCTCATGCTGTTGCTGGGCACTTCCTGTAAACGGTGTTGTAAGGGATTCTCTTTAAAACGTATTAGGAATTTTGATTAACATGGAAAAATTGCATCATGAGCTCAGTATAGGGGAACAGTGAAAAAAAGTTTGAAAGTGATAGCAGTTTCTTACTTGATTTAGTAAGAGTTACAGTCTGTGATTGGAAGTTGCTTTGCAAAGAAATACTGAAACTTGTTCCGCCTGCAAGGTGAAATAATGACAGGCAGGATTTCCACACAACAGAATGTACTGCTGAGAGACCTGGTAGGATGGATATGTTGTTGTCGCTTTTGTTTTCAGTGTTATCTGAAGTTTGTTTGTACACCATATGTGAAAATATTCTGGTAAATTTGAATTTGATGGGTACTTTGTTCTAAATAAGTATTTGTGATAAGTCAGAATGTAGAGAAATTTCCATTCTAGGTATTGGAAAAGAATGGGGGATTCTGTTAACGTTTACTTACATGGAGAAATAAACTGAGAATTTGTGGCCTTCAGCTGAAGTAGGGGAGGGGTTGAGAAAACATGGCCATCTGTGCCCTACATGGAAGGATACAAAAAAAGTCATCTGAGGCTTTGCTTTCAGTGCCTTTCTCTGGCAAGCTTCCACTTTTTGCAAGCCTGGGATGAGGAACAGTAATGTTGCTAAAACCATCTGGGGTATGGAGAAAGCTTATGGCAAATGATATAGAGGCAGGAAAAACTCTTGAATGAAGAAAGTTTATTCCCCCTAGAAGAGAGGAGAATAAGAAAGAGCATAGAAAATAATAAACAGTACTGAGAAGGTGCATCAGGAAATGACATTCTCTGTTTTGTTACAAAAGAATGTAAAGGTTGTTCATGAAAAATTAAAACTAGCTACAAGGTTATATTTTTCAGAGAGTGTGTCACTAAACTCAGGAACATTAAGAGTAACAATGGATACCAGAAAGGGACCATGGACATTTATACAAATAAAAAGATTATCTATTTTGTTAGGCAGTACAAAACATGTAAGTTGAGATACAAGATCTTATGTTCAGTGGTTAAGACAAGCTGTACATGAATATATGGGAGTTTCATGACAGGAACAGTACCCACCCCACCTCTTCTTGCTCTGATAAATAAAAGTATCTTTTTCTTAACAGTATCAAATTAAATGATGCTTAAGTCCTGTACAACAGATCCTCTGCCTCTACAGAAAGGAGTCTGAAGACATACTTCCAGAACATAGGCACAGGATTTACAGGGCATGTAGCTAAGCAAAGTCCCCCTTCTCTTCTTCCTGTCCCTCACCACATTTCCCCATCTGTGTCTTCATTCAGGAACAAACATTTGTGAGGCTGTACTACAAACTAGATCACTGAAATTAAATGAAGGATTTTTTTTTTCTAACCTGGATTATTATTTTAGTGATCTGGTTTACAATATTGCTCTACTGGCAGTCGCACAAGCACAAACAATGTCATGGTTAGCTGCAGCGCCGTGCAAGTGCAAACATTTTGAAATGGCAACTTCTTCAACTGTTCTCTCTGCCAAAGGCGGTATCTCAAGAAACTGCAGTCAGCAGTGTAGGCTTGTAGAGCTCGGCAAGCTCTAGTCAGCCGTGTTTCTGGTATGAGTTTAACTACAGCAGCACAGCGCTCTGCAGGGGGTATCATACTGCTGCTCGGGGAAGTGTAGTGTCAGGCGTGTGATGATTATGCGCTTTTGCAAAAGCAGTGGGTGGAAACTGATGGAAAAGGTTGCTGCAGTCTCGCCCATCTGCTCAACATCAACGTCCTGCTAGATGTTCCTCACATCTGCCAGTTGTTACCCTTTAATTGGAAGTTCAGGTATAGCCCTTTTGGTTTAAGGAGAGGCCAGTCTATAGCCCATCAGTCAAGTAGGAGAATGTATTTAGCAAAACAAATGCAGGCTTTTGCCAATCAAGGTCATGCTCACCTGAGTAATTAATATACTAGGCAGTCAGTTCCTTTGGTCAGGTGAACAGTCCACCCTTAAATAAGCAAGGACTCTGAATTTCTTTTTCATTTTTTTTTTTCTTTTTGAAGTAATTCAAGAAAACCCAAATCTCTTGGGTTGCAATTTTTACTCTCAATCCTTACTAGTTAACAGGATGTATATACTAGCTGCTAGGTACCCCTTTAAGTACTTATTTGCTGATCTGTTGAGCTGCGTTTGTAAAATTTGCTAGGTATATAGTCGACTACAGAACCAAATCCAGTAAAAGACCAGTTTTAATTCCCTTAATTCATTCTTGCATAGCTACATATACTCTGCAATTCAAACCAATATAACTTTCTGTTTTTGAAGCATGAAAGTCCCCTCTGCAATAGAAGACTTAGTGGAAACACTAAGTTTCCAGTAGAACTTCTTACGCTTGTGCTTGCGCTTATCTGACCCTTTCCAGGTTAGTTTAAGTAGCTGAAAAATATTTTAGCTGTCTAGCCTGGTTCAGTTAGACGGAAATGTGTTAGAGAGCCCTCATTTTCTAGTGTCTGGAGCAAATCTGAGTAGCAGCAGCTTCTGGCAGAGTGGAGCATTAATGAGCAACAGAGGGCAGGTGTATCTTCCATTAGTGCAGCTGCTTTGTAGGATGATATTGCACAGTGTCCCCATAGAAGGATAAAGTTTAGGTAACTCAAAGAAGGCTCTAGAACCAAACTAGCCTGGCTTATTTCTTTTCGGAAGTAATTTTTTCTCCATCTTAAATACTAAAGTTTGAAAATGAGTCTCTGATATTAATATGAAATCTATCTATCCCTCAGGATTTTTTTTTTCTTTCCATTCTGAAGCTTTGTTTCCTCTTTGGACTTTATTTAGGTAGAATGGTATTGTTAATAAAGAGCAACAGCTTGTAAAGCAAGATTAAAGATATTCGTAATAGCAACAATGTAATCGACATTCAAATAGGTCATAAGCAGACAAAATTCTGTACAGATAAAGTGAGATAATACTCTTGTGAGGGTCTTTGTGTTTGTCCTTCTCTAAATTGGCAGGATTTGTTCTGTTTCTCTAAGCCACTGTTTAAGAAGAAATTTTGGATCTGATCCAAGTTAGTTGTTTCCAGTGAGAGTAGAATTCGGCTCATAAAAACACGAAAGGTTCAGCAGCATGCAAGTAGTTTAGAGGAAGTTGATTACAAATATTGGGAAACTCAAGTGCTTTGAGTTTCCCAATGTGAACAATGAAAGTAATGTTGGACGTTTCATTTATAATGTCATTATTTTTAAGTAATTAAAAAATACAGCATTCTCCATTGTTTAAAAAGAAAACAAACAAGCAAAACCAAACCCCAGGCATTGGGTAATCGTTTTGAGAATGTTCCAAACAATATATGTAGAATAAAATGGGGAAAAGTATCCTGTTTCTAAAAATCTGGGAAAATTTTCTTACAACTATAAATCAGAAGAGTCCTTAAGGGCAGTGAAGCCCCTAATTGCTACTGACATTATCTCTTGCCATCTGCTTTCTGAGGCAGAATAAGAACTTTGTAATGAGGATTAGGAATGGAAGATGGTGAGAGCATGCTCTAAGGGTTGCTGGAGTGTTCTCTGCTTTTCATAGTAAATCACAGAATAACTTTTTTAATGGAAGGTTTTGAATACATTGTTCCTCAACTAATTAACTAAGAATTAAATTTTGCTGCATATTTTGATAGGGCTATCTTATTTATAGTCAGTTAATTTATTAAACCTTTCTTAAAGATACTAAAAGCACATGAACTATCCATACTGCAGTGGACTTGGATGTCTGCACTGTCAATATCCTCCCTTCAGACTGATGCAAGCACATCATGCAGGCATGCCCTTGGGCTGTATCTACACCGGAATTAAGCCATGATTAAAATCCATTCCAAGGCTGCATACAAACATAACTCACATCCAGAGCCTCTTTTAAGCCTGTTTTTGCTGCTAGTGTGGACAGATCTGAGCCATCTCCGGTTTTTAGCAGACTGTGTTCCTCTCTGGCTCTACACATTTATTGAACTCTGTCCCAGTTGCAGTTTGCCCTGTGCACATTAGTGGTTTAGATTAATTTTAGAAAAGAGCGATTTTCATATTAATTCTTTTGTCTTTGAGTGCCTCTCTCCCGAATATAGAGAGAGGTTCATATTTTATTGTCATAACCGCAGATGACCACTTAATAGAAAATTTCACTTTGAGTTGAGATTTCTCCCATGGGACATGTCATCTAACCTGATTATGACCCATTTGCAGGCCCGTGTGCCCAAGGTGTAATGGTGTGCTGACTTGCGTTGTTTTACCTACCACCTTGATATTGTGGTTGTGTAGAAAATGGCTGTGAGCTGGGATGTGGACTAGAAATGAGTAAATTCCATGTGCTCAGGAGTCAATTTTATTTCTGGCAAGATCAACAGTCACGTTAGCTCAGTTTTATATCTGATGCAATAAATTCTGCTGCCTTTGATTTGATTTGTACATCTCTCTGCTGGAGCATTTATACAACGTTATCCCCAGTTCGGTTGATCTGGTGACAAGCAAGCATGCTAGAGAATCAGATAAGATCGCCTGGCAAGCAGGGTCTTGCCCTGGTCTGCCAGATGGCCACCTCTGTTATATGCCAGTTTTCTCACTTCCCTAACAAGAGTAAGTCTCAATGTAGGAGCAAGTTAACAAATGTTTTTCCATTGGTATTCCCTCAAGTGAGCCGTGGGGTTTCCTAGAGATGGAAACTTCTTCCATAATCACACAACTTTGACTGAAAGATTCCTCTTTTTCCTGCCCCTCTTACAATGAGATTTACAATGTTATGAGAAGTGAGAGAGTGAGGAAAAAATACAACCGAAGTAGTCTCCAGAATTTGTTTGCCACAGTCCAGTTATGAAGTGCAATGAAATATTACATGTCTGGGTTTTGAAGTCCAAAGATCATTTTCTGCAAAAAGGCCTGGAGAAGGTGGTGGCACATGAATAGTGAGAGAGAAGCTTGGTGACTGAGAACAGTGGTACAAACAGAGAATTTCACAAGAAGCTAATGAGAATCTGAGGAATCAACAGAGTTGCCAGATCTTTTCAGTTCCTTTGGAGCTTTTTGTGTTACTGTATGTAAATACAAAAATGACAGGGATTCAGAAGGGGTTGATAAATCAAGGCAGCAGTCTCCTGTGATTACATGGAGATCCTAATTCAGGAACCTAAAATGAAATCTAGCTGATATCTTCCTGAAATCTTAGGTTCATATATTAGGTGTGAAGTTTGTAGTGAGAACTGGTCTCAGCTAGAAGATTAACAGAACTCCTGCACGAGGGACTAATTCCTGAACTTATCAAAAATGTGTATTTTTTGTAACAATTACGGGAAATGTAAATGCTCTTATTAAATTTTAACAAGCAATTTTTGGACATAAAATATGTCATGATGATGTAAAAGGCTGGGATTATTCTGAGTAAAGATCTTTTTGTAATCTCATTAACAGAGTGACTGTTGCAGGCTCTTACATGTCCTACATGTAATAAAAGTGATAAAAAATAAAGTCTTGCAGAGTTCTAAAATGCAGCCACCCTGCCAAAATGTAGAGCTTAATTTGTGGATCCCACGTAGTCTGATTATACCAGTAATACCTTATGAATGCATTACTGGTAAGATGAATGTGGCCTCTTTTTTTCTTTGTCCCTTAAAATTCTATTTTGGATCTGAAATGTAAGGATCTGTGAAATTCTTATTTTCAGTAGATGGTTATATTTCTGTAATACCTTAAAATAGAAATCATACTGGACTTCATTAACAGAAAAGGTGACTGAAATACATGGCGTTTTTAATATGCTGCTTGAGAACAGAACTGCCCTTTTCACTTATCTGATCACTTCATGCATGTTAGCTTTCTATCTTTCAAGCAGTGGGGTGTAAGCAAATTTCAGGAATTTTTAATGTTCTTGGACTAGGCTGTACATTTGTGACCCAAGGATTAGTAGATAGAGGGTAATACCTCTTAATTTGGGGTCACGAATGCTTAGCAGTCATGTGATGACCTTACAGTCATTACATGTTTGAATTCACATCATTCAGTTGTTTGCTTTGGTAGCTAAAGGGCCTTTCCACAAAGTCAGCAACAGGAAAACATTTTAAGAAAGTGTACTGTGGTTGTGAATTCTTTCAGAACTATGATACTACACCACCTACTGCTTTGCGTTTTTTAATGAGTTTAGAAATCAACTGCAGATTGCACAGACATGTTCTTTATGTCTTACAACTGAAGTGGTCCTTTTTTCTCTCTTTTTGGGTTTTATGGAATAAATTTATGGACTTAGAGTACTTGAAAAACAAAAACAAAATGATACCTGTATCCCATTATTCATTTCCCTTTAGCTTATGCCTAAACACATAGCCTCTAACTAAATGATCTCCTGCTTTTATTTTTCTTCTGGCTGTGTTCAGTCTACAAGATGAACAGGGCTCATGTAATGTGAGTATTTTTTTTCTCCATCCTGTCATATTTATATCCTCAAGCCCCTTTTACTGCACACTGTTTGATCTGCATCATCCACAAACATTAATAAGTTTACCTTTACATGACCTTCAATTGATGAGGAAATTGCATTATTCCTATTTTCTACCTGGAGAGGAAGCCAAAGATGATCTATCATCCCTACTAATTGTGAGTGTCTATTCTGCAAGTATTAGGAGGTGACGTTTCTCAGTGTTAAGCATCCTGTAAGTTCTGAAAGAAAAGACAAGATGTTTTTAATTCAGGGCAGTTCTCATATGCTTTACCATTCAGCCCAACAAATAGTTGTGTCTGTATAATTAGGGTATCAGGGATGAGTAGGGTGACAGGGCAGAAACTGCTTAAATTAGTATTGCAGCTGAAACCTAAAGAAATCTTACCCTGAGCATGAAATACAGTGAAAGTAATCGTGGAACTATCTGAGAAGCCTACAAATCAGTTCAGATACCCCCAAAATATAGATTGTTTGACTAATGAGTACTTGCAAAAAGGTTGGTATAGTTAACTTAGAATTAGTTGGCAGTCCTATAGGAAGAACAAAATCCAGCTTTCCAGGAAAGGTTTAGTTATTTTAACACAAAAGTCTTTCCTCTTTTAAATATCTCGAAGAAAGAGCATAACCACTCTCTTTATAGAAAAGAAGAGGAGATGAAACTCTTCTCTATTGTTTTATGGGGTCACAGTGTGGAAGAGATCTTACCAGTCTTTACAAGATACAAATAAATGGACTCTGGATTTTTAATATTACTTATTTTTGGTTTTTGTGAAGATACAGATTTGTTTATCTATGTCCAGTATGATTATTTAGCATCCCATGAAATGATACGGGATGGTAAGATTGTGTTGAAGGCCAATGTGCTAACAAAGTGTATTGCTGAAACTTGGCAAAGATATTATATTTCTGAGGGTTTTGAAGTCATATTTTCTCTTAGATATGACATTTCCTGTGTCTTGCTCTTAAACTAAGGTGAAATATTCAATATACTTACGCTTTTTCCATAATGGGTTAGGTGAACACGAAAACATACATAAATACACCTTGGTGGATTTTTTTTTCCTTCCAGTCTATGTGAGTTTGGTTTGTTTTGACAGAGGAAGATGGGAAAGAATTGGTTATATGTTTTCAGAAATTTCAAGAGAAAGCAGAAATTCTTTTTAGGTGAGAGTGGATGGTTGTTTTGATGATGATTATGGTGATGATGATGTTAAGATGGGAGTGGATAGTAGTCTACGTAAAGGATTTTGATTTTTCCAAGAAAATTCTGGAAATTTATCACTTGGAATAAGTAACATGCAGCAAGGCAAAAGAGGGTACTCTGTAACTTACGCTGTCAGCTTATGTGTTTTCTTAGATGAAATCTTTTTTATTCTGTAGAAATATTCTGCAGACTTGTATTAACAGCCAGAAACACTGCCAGAACAGATGAACTGAACAAAGATAATGAATCTGCCAGACCCTATCTGGAAAGGTGAATGTTCCATCAGAAATCACATTAACCTGGAATTCCTGAACTTTCCAGATTTTCAGTTTTGTTGGGAAAATTCTTCACCTGCAGCAACTGAGAGCTCAGAACCATTGTAAAAATTCCAAGGTCTCTTCCTGCTGCATAAGAAAAGATCTGTGACATGACTTTGAAGTTTGTTTTTTTTTTCTGGGACCCTGTAAAATTTTCCACTGAAGGTGCATTTTCCTGTATAGCGAATTTTTTTAAGCCGACTGACAGTAAGCCAACTGACTTTCCTTAATTACCCTTTGTGGTCTCTTAGAAGTAGTCCATAGACCAAAGGCAACTGCAAACCACAGGTTGAAAAGCACTGATTTAAGGAAGTGGCAGTAGTTAATTGTTCGTGTGTCATTGTTAAAATAAGCATCAATTCAGTCTTGTGATGAACTGTCTTTTTGCTCTGACTAGTGATTATGGTTTTGTAGTGGTGTAATTGCTAGTCTAATAGAGGTAACTGAGGTTAACAGCAGAGATAAGTAAATATCATAGAATGATTTCCTGCCTTTATCCTGGTGAGGTAGCAAATATATTAACAAATCCCAACATTCTTCCAAATTTATTATGCCCTCAAGGAGGACATTTGAGCTTTACTAATATGGGACAGATTCCATGCCAGATAAGCCCTGGTAAACATAACTTTCAGGCGGTAGTTTGTTTTCAGAGGATTATCCCATGAAAACTTGTGCCAGGCTTTGGACATGTAAAGAGCTACAGGAGCTTTTATTAACGGTAATAATTCTAAAAATTTTACTTGTTGATACTGAAGGTAGACCTGTATGACATAGTTGCTTGCTGTGGTTGAAAAATAGTGCCGATTGTAAATTGTGAATGAGTCTGTGGTCTGTAAAAATGGCTATAATAAATTATAACACGTGTTGTGCATATTTGTAGTATGTTCATTTGCAAAGAATTTTTGAGCTGTTTCATCTCAGAAGTGAAGCTTTTTCTGTTAGTGAATGAGTTTATCAAATTGGAGAGGAATATGCGGTTACATCTACCTTTGGTATCTTTGCTCCTTCAGCAAATGTTGAGATTGATTTAAAAAAAAAAAAAGGGGAGGAAAAAGAAAAAGCAGGAGAGGAGGGAGATAGAAATGGCTGCTAAGTACATCCCCATTTGCAGGCAGGCCTGCTGCACATCTCGTACTCGTGTACCTGGCAGGAGGATGTGCCGGTTCTGCGTGCTGGCAGCGCCTCCAGACACAGGATAGATGTTGATTTGTTTGGGGCACGGAAACCTGGACCTTGTAAGCCACCGGACTGGCAAGGAGCAGCGTGCCATCCTCCCTGGCGAGCCAGCCGTCATGACAGGCACCGAGGCACCGGACATCTGAGCGAGAAGTAAACTCGATTTGGTTAGTACAGCACGAGGAATAGTTTCTCTCGCAGGTGAATGTTTACAGCACTGGCATTAATGCTTGCCCTTACAGACAGAGTAAGCTGTTGTTACTTTGCTGGGGATGAGATTCAGGTAGCAGGAAAACCGCTGAGCCCCCCGCCTTTTGGTGGCAGGTATGGCCATTTTTAGTGCTTCTCCAGACGTCGCGGAGGATAATCAAAACAGTGGTGGCATATAATTTACTCGAAGGCATTTCATTATTTAGATGGCTGTGGAATGACCAAATCCAACTGGTATGCAGGTGGTGATCTGGTAGTTTTGAAGCAGATGCAGTTTTATAATGCAGGTTTCAGTTCATATACTGGAATGACTTAAAACAGCTATATTTTTTTTCCCAGCAAGCTATAAATGAGTCCTTGGTTTGCAGTTGTATTCAATTATTTTAAACCTATTTACAATGTATTCTATTGTAAAGCTCTGACCTTTGATCTCCAGAATGGGTGCATGTCTTTTGTGGGAAGCAGGAAGTCTTGGGGCAAGTGACACTTGCAGCGCAGTTTATTTTACTTAGACTTTGATTCTCCCCCTCCCCCCTGTTTCTAGAACTGAAGACAAATTTCTGTTTCTATTGGATTATAAACAGGTTCTGGATAGCTTCAGCTGCTGCATAGTGCAGTGATATTTTAATTTGCTGGGTAGACATGTTTACTGTGTACTGTGTAGTTTATGAGTGTTACCATAAATGAGGTAATCTTGCATCTTGGTTTCCATGTGTGAAACATTACATGAGCTAATGCAGCTGCACCACTGCTTGCTGGATATTAGTAGACTTTATTTGGACATAAAGTTTATACTGAACTGCTTTAAATATTTGTGCTAAAACTGGTAGTGCTGCTTTTTTAATGTGTTTTATATGACACTGATGGATGCCAAATTTCACAAAGCAACGTATGAATGTATAGTGGATTTCTGTTTTGTGCCCCATTGTTCTTAGTAATGGAGATTCCAGAGTGAAATAAAATTAATGACAACATTTTTAATTTATGTTCAGTTAGTGTTTCAGGGACTGGTTCATATTAAGTATACGTAGGAACAGTAGCTTCATAGCATACTGTAGCAGTCTGAAAAACATGCGTGTTCTCTCCAAAATCTGGATTTGGAATTTGAAGTGACACATGTGGGTTGTGAGAGTACTGAGAGGGAAAGTTGATTTTTGCTCAGTGTTTGAAGGAACATGTACAGATTTTTCTGTTGTTTAGTTTTACCTAGCAAAGATCCTTGAATTGTTGTGGTTTTTAAAAGTCTATGATTTTAGCATCTGTGACCATATTCGTTTTACTTAATTAAAAATATTGCACATTTTCAGTTTATGTAGCTAGTTAGGAAGGTGAAAGCTGTAATACACAGTAAGCTATAAAATATGTCAGTGTATTTTGCTAACTCAAGTATTAACACTTGCATGTAATTTCTTGCGTTGAACTTAATTTACGTTCATTTTTATAAGTCAGAATAATGGGCGCCTGTATAAAGTACATTTTAAAAGACATTAAAAATTATTTTGTGATTAAGTACTTAGAAGTAAATACTAAAGAAACAGGTTTATAGATTTTCATAAGCAACTTTAAAAGGGCTCTCCCTTACTTAGTCTGTGTTCTGAAGATCTCCAACATTATCTCACACTTTTCTCAAAATAGAATTGAAAATTATTGTTGCAACTTCTTCTATCACATCTGTTTCATTACCAAAGTTCATCTTTAAGCACTTACCTGGAAAAAGTAACCAGTTGTTGAATGAGCAGTGGATTTGTGGAAAGCTGGTTTCCTACGTACATGTCTCTTTCGTTTTCTACCCTTCATCCCTTAGCAAGAAGTCCAGCTTCTCCCAAATATTCCTCATGACACTGCAACAGGAGAAGTGCCACTGCATTTGGTGGCTACTCAGAAGCTCTGTTGCTGCCAATGAAGTGGCCAGTGCTCGTCTGCTGACTAATGAGATACAGCCCTGGGGCTATTAAGGACGCATCCTGCCTGGCTTTCCCTTGGTGGGAGTATCTGTTTACCCCTCTTGCCTATGTCTGACTGTGGATTTTCCAAAACAAGCTGTGCAAGTGGCATTATCTTTGAGACTCCTACCTATCTTGCAAATCCATTTGGAATAAGCTAGAGATTTCTATGTAACTAGAGGAGGAATGGGCAGACAGATGAATTGACAAGGAACTTAACACCTAAGGCTTATTTTGTTAGGGAACAGAGTTGAAAATCAAATCTGAATTCAGTATTTGAAGTCATTGTGGTTCCTGCATAAGCTGAACTGACCACACAAGCTTTATATCAGCAAATGATCCTCGTGAGTTTTACAACTGGGTTTGTACCAGTAGTTGAATCTTCCTTTGTTGTATTTTTTGTCTGTTATTTTTTTTACTTTTATGATGGATATTATGGATACTTTTGTTTTGTGTGTAAATTATACTTATTTTCTTACAATAATTTACATGTATTAGTCATTATGATATATCTAATCAGAGGGATGTGGAATTATTTTGTGCAGTTGGAAAAAAATTACTATGGCAAGGTTTTGATTTCGTTTTGCCAAAATCCAAGTTTGTCTAAAGGGCAAATCTTTGGGATTTCAGTGTTAAAAAAGAAGAGGCTTCCTATACCTATAAAATTAATGAAGTCTTCTATAACAGAAACAAGTTTTTGAATTCTAATCATTGTTAATATTTCTATTTGATGCGCCTGTGTGTGCTGAGATTAACATACGGCTCATGTAAATTTAGTTGCTTGTTTTCATATTTTTATTAATTATGTGAATTTTAGTGAGTATATTAAACAGTTTGTTTCCCCTGAATGGACCAGCAGCTGTCAGGCCTTTGAAAATGTTTGTTAGTATATGTCTCACTCAATATAATGTGAACCTCCCACTGTTTTACGTAGAAGGTTATATAGAGAAGTTAGTCTACAACCACTTTTTACTTGTAGTTTCCAGTCAACCCTTTCTTTGAGGTTTTTCCATTTTTCTTCTCCAAAAAAAACCCAGGCTTTCTCGCTTTAAGTTTTCCAATTGTTTGTGTTTTTCCTTAGGGTGTTGCTCTTGAAATTATTAGCTTGCAGGAATCTAGGTTTTATCATTTATTAATTTCTAAAGGATTTCTCCAATTCTGTGGATTAAAGATTGAAAATTGGAACTCCGAAGCCTAAAAACTTCTGAGGCAAATAATAATAGCACCATCTTTTGAGGTCCAAAATTTTCGATAGCGATTTTCAACTCTTAACTCTTCCATAACAGTAAAGAATGAATTGTGGCTTCTGGGGGCTGGCAGCTTCGTCCTCCTCCTCATTGCCTTGTGCAGACTCTCTGACGGAATGAGGGTTGCTGTCTTCTGTTCCTCCCTTTTCCCCGCTCCAGAGAGTGCCCTCTGCATGGTGTCTGCAGCACAGTCACAGCTACTGGTCAGACAGGATTCGTGCCTGATACAGGGTGCCTTGTTCTGCCGGATTTACATGGTCAGGCAGCTTTCTGATCACTGGAATTCTGAAATTTCCTACTCCTTGGCCCATTTCAAGGCTTTTTGCTGTGTGGTTTCTTATTGCCTGCACAAGTTTTGTACAGAACTAAATACTAAACATTACATTGTAATGTATCATCTCATGGCAATGAAATGACTGGGAAGCAAACACTGAAACACAAGGCAGCTGATGAAGTTTCTGTCCAGAGCTGAGTCACAAGCTTTTAAGGGGTATTCTTCTCTAGAAACACTTTTATTTCTCCCTTTGTGCGTAGCATATAATGTTGAATTTCTTACATATCCTCTGCTCAGGACAAATAAGATAACTGCAATACTTAAGAAAAAAAATTAACACAAATAGTTTTTAAGAAGCTTTTACGTTTTAGTATTTCTAGTTTTCCGAAGTTCAAGAAAATATTTTTATCAACTTCTTAACTTTAAGTCTGGGGACAGAAAGAGATACAGTTATGCCAAACATGAATCCATACAATTTTAACTGTCATCATGATTTTTCCCACATATACACCTGCATTTTTGCAGCTCTGAAGTTTTTATCTTCCTCTCTATCTGTGTATGTGTGCATGTTTGTGGGTACACTAAGCTGAACATTTGCTTTCAAAGTGTTCCGTATTGCCAATAATCATACACTAAGAATTTCATGTCAGCTCACAACAATAGGGCTTTTCATGTGTAATTTGGAGGATAAATCAGTAATTACGCATTTAATCGGCTAATAAATCTTAGCACATTTCCCTTATTTTCTGTATTGCTACGCTAAATCTTTATAATGTGGCCTGCTGTGTTTTTGTATAAAAGAAACCTAAATGGATTATATGGTAGTGTACGTACAGTGCATGAGTGACATCAGTATGTAAAGCCTTCTGTGGCATTTACCATGTTATGTGAGAAGCTCCTCTGGTTACGTGCTTGAGGATTTCATAAAAATGAATGTACTTTTTAAAGGAGGTACTGAAGCTGTAGATTTTGCACTGTATTGTGTATATGTTTAGTATGTAAATATAAAGACATTGTAGCTTGCTCAAGCTGAAATGAATTTACAACAAAACGCACAACAGAACTTCCTGAAATGTATGCATTTGTCATTTTGGTTGTTGCAGTATTGATTCTCCGATTTTTGTAATTAATCTTGTTAATTTTCAAAGTAGCTATTGAGTAACTTTTTTAAAGAAAAATCTTGAACAGGGGAATTATTTAAATGCTTTAAAATTTGAGAAAGGTTTTATGTAGCAGAGTCTCTGTGTGGTCCATTAACACCGCAGTTTATGATAGTCACTATTTTGAGTTTTCATTTCCTTACGAGTTAGGCCATGGGGAAATTTAGTATGTTTTGTTCTCATTTAGAGGTTGAAATTTTCCAAAAGTATTTCATGAATAAAATATCATCAATGTTTTCACAATTAAATGATTAATAAAGACCAGGTTAGTTACAAAAGAATAAAATGTAGGAAAATGCAGGCCTCTTTCTGAGTCACACTCAGACTCTCTGGAAAGGCTGTGGTCATTTTATGGTGTGCCTTCATGTGAGGAAACTGGGGAACATTTTTGTTCCCATGAAATTTGGGATAAACTTAACCGATTTACAAGAATTCAAGGCATGAATTACATTAAATTACACAGTGAATAAATTATTTCATCTCAACGGCAAAGCTATTATTTAAAGTCACTGAAAGTTTTCCTTTATTACTGTTTCAGGACTAGTTAACAGGATGCTCAGTGAAGCAGAGTTTCAGTGTACATGTATGCAGAGCAAATTTAACCGGATTTTTAGTTGTTTTTTTTTTTTTTTTAAGAAGGGGAATATTGAATATAGCTTATTATGATTGCAGCCAAGCATCCTGGATGCTTTCACTTGTAACGTCAAAATTGTTGTGGATAGCACATGTTACTGTCCAGCTGATTGCACGCATCGGGACAAACAGGGAATCCTGACTTTGTCTAAAAGATTTCTAAGATGGAGTTTTTCTGTATGTGTATTTCCATGTCACCTGATCCCCGGAATAGACTTAGTATTACTGTAAGAGAAGTTTGTTTTGGAGAGAGAAAGAGAGGGTTTTTATTATTTTGTGTTCTTGGTGGTGGTTGTTGTGGTGGTTGGTTGGTTTGGTTCTTTTGTTTCGTTATGTTTTTAATCTAAATTTTGCAATTATTTTATT
>VXAA01006535.1:583661-628449 GCA_013399115.1 Anseranas semipalmata | reverse complement strand
TTTTTTTTTTTTTTTTTTTTTAAATATTTTTTTTTTTAAAAAATTTTTTTTTAAAACAATTTTCTTTTTTTTTTTTTTTTTTTTTTGTATGAGGAGTGGCAATGGAACGACGTTTCCAAACAGATTTTTGTATGTGTGTATGCATGCTAAGAGAGGTAGTAGAATGCACTGTATTACTATGTCTCATAAAAAATCCACCTGTAAGGGGGGACTGCATATATGTCCACTACTTTGATGTTCTGTTTAATTATAAAATGTTCACTTGAATTTACTGACATCCTGGGGGGTGGGGGGGTGGGGGGTCTGTGGAGGAGTAAGTGCATTTTAAGTTGGGCAATTAACAAATGGCTGCTGGTATTGCATTAATAAATATTTGGAATATTTTGCATTAAGGCTGATGCCCTTTGTACAAGTCCCTGAATTAAATGCATGAGAAATTTAATAAAACCAGTTTGACAGAGAAGTTAATTTTACTTTGGATCCTTTTGTAAGAAGCAAACATACCCCATCTAATCCTTGCATGGTAAGAATTCTCTTATTAGCTTGTCACAGAAAAAAAACGTTTTTCAAATGTGACTCTTTAGCTGTAGTCATCCCAGGTATTACCTGTGACAGCAATGAACGGGAGAGTAAGACCGAGGTGAAGTTATTTCTAAGGAGCCCTAGCTGTTTTTGCTTTGATCGCCACAGATTTTGTAATCACGTATTCCAAAACCCACTGCAGTTCGAGGGCAGGCATGCAACTTAATCTGGCATTGAAAGCCAAACATTTGATTAAACAAAATGGTCACTTCCTGACTCTTCTTCAATGAAGGTTTAAGGAAAAACAGTCTCCCCATGTTGAGTTATCACATACATCATTAAGGAAATAGGTGTGGCTTCAGTTATTTAGGAGTGTGAGGCAAAAAAGAGATTTCTTTTCAGAAATACAATCCACTGCAGTCGTAAGTAACCAAGTCGTATAATCCTCCTAATGAAGGGTTTGATGAATAACTGTTTTCCACTTGCCCACTGTACCAATTCTGAAATTGTCCCATCACCCCCAGTTTATTTCCTATGGGCATAATATTATACTATGTTGTATTTAGTTACAGTACAATGGAAGAAAAGTGTGAAAAGAGTGGGAATCAATCGTTAAGATACACACTCTAAGCAGAGATCAGATCTGTTCTTTGGTTAATAACACTGCAATAACATTTATAGATAGTATACTCTTACATTTTGATGGTATTTCTGGTTCCTTTTCTTGCAGGCTAGAAGTTCTTGGCAAAGCTGAATATACAAAATAAATATAAACTGTGCGGCAAGGATGGGTCCCTTAGAGAAAGAGAGAGGAGAAAATGATTTAATGCAATAATGATTTTAGCTATACACAGGCATCCCTTTTTTGTCTCGATTTGTTAAATTACCTGACGTCTGCATGTGTAATTTAAACAAAAATTTGTTCTCTACTCTTTCTTCCTTTTGAGCTGTCTTCTCAGGGAGAAGGATGATAAATGGAAACATAAACACAGCATGAGAATGTGAACTAGTTCCCAAACATTTCAGTGGTTTTTATAAACAACTGGTCATTGTTACCTTTTGCTGGATTACAGTTTCTTTTAGAACAACAGTGCTCTTCAGCTGCATTACAAAGTTGATTCTAAATGTTTTAGCGTAGTTGCTTAAAGGCTTTAATGTTTAAATAATGGTTATATAATTATACAATGTTTAAACAGTTATCTTTTAAGTCTAGCAATAAGCCCCCATTTTATACACATACTACCAAAAATGATAATGAAACTGATTTTTAAAGGTACAAACTGACCTCAGAGTGAGCAGCTGCAGTTTAGGGACATTTGCTTCGATTTTAAGATTTATTTTTTAACACTCTTATTTTTGTTTTGAACATGGATAGTAATTCTTGCTGTTATGCTTGGTCATCTTGTGAACACAGAAATGATCAGCTGCTGTTTTTTTTTCTTTCTGCACCCCATATTCAGCATTCCTTGTGCATTGTGTGCCCTCTTCTCTCCGATAAGAAGTGCCAGCTTGCATCTCTCTGGTCCACATAAGCACAAAGCGTTGTCTGAGGCTTGAGCTAGAGTGCCTTGGAGGGGTAGGATTAACATCATAGTGCGTTATTTGTCCCCTAAGCCATTGTGGCAGCCGTTGATTTATATTTTGAAACAATTGAAATAACAAAAATTGACACAATAAATCAAGATGCTGTTTAGTATTTTGTCTGAACTTTTAAAAAGTCTCTTAATATTTAAGGTCCACTGTTTTTGCTTAAGTCATGATTTGATTGCCTTTTAAAAAATACCATAGAACTGCATTTTTAATCTTCATGACCTGCGTTTGCACAGTGATTAAATGAAGAATTGTTTCGATGTGTGATAGTTTAACACAGTAGCAGAAGGTCTGTGGATAAAAATTCATGCTTTAAAAGTTAAATACATTTTTTCTACTTTATAGGGGCATTTCAGAAACTGTATTTTATACCTGTACTACATTTTAATTTTAGATACTGTACTTCTTTAACGACTTTCTAGTTTATACAATTTTTGTTTCACTGTCAAAACATTTAATTATATCATGTCTTGAAGGTGTAAAGCTGTCAAATAAATCAGAGGCTCAGTATAAACATTTGGTGAATTGCTTTTGCTACTATACTGTAGTTGTTACTGGGCAGTTAGTGGAACTTTTTTAAAGCATTTACTCAGCAGGTACAGGACAACAGTGGTACAATGAATTGCTGATTGCTTGTAAAACAGCAGGTAGTAATGCCCTCACTCTTTGCAATTCCGCTTTGTAAAATAAAGTGGCGAGGTAGCATGGCAGAGAAAGCGAGTGTGCAGTGAATATGTTTAGTGCCTAAGGGCTGCTGGAGATTGCCAGTCCTGCTTCCAAAAGTGTACAGTTGCTGCAGCTCTCCGTAGCGCAGAGCACGGAGTTCCCACCGCTAGAGGGAAGGAGCCGCGTTCAGGCTTTCAGCGTTCGGGCAGCGGGGGCTTGGAAAATAGCAAATGCAAAGGCTGGATTTCTTTGCAAAGGCCTTAATATTTGTCATTAAAAAGAAAAAAAAAAAACATACAGCAAAACCAAAACCAAAAAACCAACATGCAGGTGTCTCTAAAATGTCGAAACTTCATACGCAAAGAGAAAAGCCCTCTAAAGCAGGTTTTTTACCAATGTTTTGCTCTGGGGTTAATGCAACCTACAGGCTCCCCAAGATGGGGGCTGGACGAAGTAAATTAGTTCTACTTTGAAGCTTTTATTTTCTTCTCCTTTCAAAATGAATGGGAAGGCCCTTGAATGAAAGCTGCTTTTCATTAGTGCCACCAAATACCTATTTGAAAGGAAGAGCTCTTTTAACACATACAAACACGAGAGTAAAGGAAAGCTTCCTTTTTCTACCAGAAGACCATCGGCTAAACAGCTCCTAGCCTCTCTTTCCAGTCAGGTGGCTTCAAATCAGAGTTAATTACTGCAGCCATTTATTCTAATCACCCTCTTCGCAGGGCCAGCAGCCCCCTGTCACCGGGCGGCAGGGTTTGAAAGCCACGGCGGGGTACTTGGGGCTCATTAGCGAGGCCTCTCCCCGCCTGACTCCCGCTCCCCTTCCTGGCGCCCGGTAACCCTGGCCTGCCTGCTTGCCTTTTGCTCGCCCAGGAGAAGCGAGCAAGCCCGCCCGCAGAAAGCCAGGCCAAGCGCGTGTTCGCAAATTTATATGGATGCTGCTGCTCCCTGGAAGGGCGAGCGCTCTGCCCGATGTGCAGGAATGGGGCTTTCTTTTGCAGGAATCCTCCGCCCGCCGGGTGTGGGTGCCGGAGCGCCCGGCCCCAGCTCCAAGCTGCCTTCCCACCGAGGGGGTTCCTGCCCGCGCCGAGGAGCAGGAGTGGTCTTGTCCCCTGGCAGATGAGTCACTGGCCTCTCCTTCTGAGTCTGGCCGACCGCAAGCCTAATGCTTCTTTTCCTTTTTTTATTTTATTTTTTTTTTATTTCCCCCAACAGTATTGCAACAAGATTTCCTTGCTATTTGGCATATATCTGGTATTAAAAAAGCAAAAACAAAAAGCAAAAAACAAAAACGTAGCAGCTTGTCCTCCAAAATAAAGGGTAGAATTGAACATACAGGCATACTTTTTAAAAACAGTCTTAATTTCCCTTATGCTCTGCTTTTAGGTGAAATACAGACCAACGTTACAGGTATTGGACTAGGTATCTAAAACACTTGCCGTAACTCTGCGATATGGTTATAATGGTGAGGAACTAGGGGGACCTTCAGCGTCCCTGGGTAAGATCACTCAGTCATGGTTCTGAGCAACACCGACTTTAAGACAGGGACTTGATGTTATCCTTAAGCTTATCTTAGGCTAATAGAGCGTGCATGCCAGAGGTATGGGGTTTTATTTAAAAAAGATCATGTATGAGCATTACCCACAGTTAGAGTAAGCAGTTTTATTAGAATGTTAGTTGATTAAAACCTTGTAATTTGGTCGTTGCTACTTAAAAACATTTTGGTGGGCTTTTTTTGTTATTGTTTATTTGTTGTTTGTTTTTTAACCTTGTGTCTTTTTCCATACTGGGAAGTAATGCTACAGATCAGTTGCTTTACGGTTTGCCGTGTGAAGACAGAAGGCTAGACCTGTCTCTGGGAGTTCACCTTCTGAACTAGAAAATTAATTGGAGGATAGGAGTTAAATACTGTTTTAGTGCACTATAGTTTTATTTTAGTTTTACATTTTGTAAGCCACACTCTATGAAGTAAAAAATGATATTATTATTACAAGAGAAAATTCTGTTTTTTGCTAGCACCTTACTTAGCTTATAACTAGAAAAATTTAATTCATTAAAAAGTTAATTACGGACCACATGCTTTTTCAGCATGAAACCTCCAAACGTTAATAGTATTCATCTCCTCCTGCTCCCTTCCCACTAACACGGTTCATGGCAGAGTAATATAAAGGTTATGAAAAGTTTGCTCTCAGCAGGCTAACAGAATGTCTGTTGCACTTGGAGGTGTTTATGCCTTGATTTCCTGAGTGTGCTCAATATACTCAATATATCACTAGTCTTTTTGTGTACAGCTGTCTTAGTGAAAATTTGAAGCTGTTCAGGTGATAGAAAGTAATACAATGGAGAAGAAATTAAACTAGCCACAAGAAAGCATTGTGTGTAAAACTGGTAGAAACTCAACATGTAATGCATGAAGAAATTAGAATAAGATAAGCTAGATTTCACATTTCCTAAGGAAGGAAAATGTAAAAAGTAATTCACAAATCTGATCCATTTTCAGTTTGGTTTCTTTCAAGCTTTGAACCTGACCCCTGGGAGCTCTTTGCTCTGCTACAAATTCCAGCAGTAGCCAAACTACTCCCATGGAGGGGCAGACAGCTGAGGGGATCCACTGGGATGGGGCATGGCTCACAGGCAAGACCAGGACAGGGTCCTCCTTAATCAGGAGACTGTGGATGTGCTTCTGCTAGGGGATTCGGTATAAGGTGAGCTGCCCTTGAACACCAGCTCCTCTGGATCCAGGCTTCCTGGTAGCTTGCTTAGCAAATTTGCCAGAACAAGATGTTAAATGAGAACCTGCTGTGTTTGGGCAAGTTTGCAAAAAGCATGTCATTCTCCAAATAGTATCTTCCACAAATCTGAATTTTTTCTTAAATGCTGAATGTAGAAGTCGTGGTGTGAGGAGAGAGAGAGAGGAGCCAGTCCTTCCAACAGTCCTTTCCCTTGTATTTCTTGTGCTGAAAAAAAATCCGGTTTTGAACAACAGAAAAACTTGGAGAACTGTAGAATCTCATACTGATAATGTCTTTACTGCACAAATTCTCTCCTTCTCTGTCGTTGTTAAGTACTGTTTATCCAGTGGCATTCCAGTTAAATACCAATGCCGAGGAGTGCGGTGTCTTTGCCAAACATACCTTGTATTGTTGTCATCCTAAGCAACCGCACAGAAAGTCTTTATAAAAGATCAGAACTTGACTGTTGATAATCGTTGCAAGGAAGCAAAACCTGTGCTTATCTGTGCATTAGCTCCAGAGCTGGTTACACATTTGTGCCATGTGATGATATAGTGCCGTTTCCTATTTTTGTAACTGTTTGATTTATTCAGAAGTGGTACCCTAATTGCCTTTGCAAATCTGTTCTCCAAAAGCTCTTGAACACTTCCTATTCTGTGAAGTCAAATGACAAGATTGAAATGGCTTGTCTGCCTGACTTGCATCTAAACTGTGTTTTAAATTTTAAATTCCTTGACCTTTTGTCATACCATTTCCTAATCTTAAACAAATTTTTCTAGAACATTTTTTCCCAGAACTGGCTTCAAAGACAGATTAGATTAGTCTCTACAACTCTTCTAAGACATTTGCTTGTGCTATTTGCAGTGATCTGAAGACCATGTGTTTGCAACCATTTCTGTCTCTTCTTACACGCATACTAATACTTGTTGATCATCACAGTTCTTGTGAATTGCATATACAGCTGACACATCAAAGCACAGTATAAATGCTGCAAGCTGTTGAAACAGAGTGCAAAAATAAAGCAACAATTGACTTCTAGGGATTACAGAGTAAATCAGAAGGGAAAAATGTATGAGCACATTTAGATGCCAAATACATAGTAAAAAATCACCAGTGTCTCCCAGTGTGAAATGTATTGTGCTGTTGTTAATCAGACAGTATGTGTAGGCTTAAACTTTAATTTGAGGATTAAATGAAATCAAAACCTGTAGTGCACAGCCTAATACTTCACATGAAAGCTGTTTCAAGTGTAGTTTTGTCTGTGCTGACATAAACCTTTTCTGCATTTTGATCATGCGAGTTTGGTTCGCATTTCAGACATTTTCTGTAACTTCATGACCTTTGCTGTATTCACTAAGTTTCACCACACATTACGTAACAATTACACAAGCTATGTATTCATGTAGAAAATGTAAGCTAAAACCCCAACGCTGGGTAAGTGTACTCTGGCCACAACACCTTTCTAAATTTCCGAGTTTGATCTGTTTCTGTCTTCAGTGAAAAAGCGAAGATTTGTTCAACCACAAAGGCAAGCAAATTTGACGTGGTTTAATGTTTTTGTAGGGTGTGTTTTGCAGTTCTCTTTTCTCTCTTTTAGTAAGAATCTGTAACGTTAAAAGGTGAACCTCTGTTTACCATGAGCAACGCCCCTTTGGAAGTGTGCAGTACTCTGACCTTTCAGTTTGCCTTTGGCTAATACTTGGCGTTCGGAAGCAACTGTGATCATGGTGACAAGGCAGAAGCAGATGCCATGCAGAAGTCCTCTGGTTAGGGGGATGCGAGTTAGCTGAAGTGTTGGGAGCCGTAAACCTGCATTAACCTGAGAGGAAGGATGTGTTAGCTTGGCAGCATGCTGTGCTAACCCGATGGCACAACCTTGCTGCCAGCTCAGTCGGCTCTACCAGTACCCAACTCTGCACTGTGAAATGTAGGCATATCTTATGGGATTTTGTTGTTTGGTTTTTTAATACGAAACTTCATTTAAACTAATTTGACTGAGCCAACTGTCAGCTGTGTGGTTAACAGTCTGTGCTTCCATGGGTAATAGGTTCCAGATCCAGGCTGTCAGTCTTCATGCAAGCAAGTGCTGGAGGAACTGAGAGAGGAATTGCTGAATTTCAGGGAGGAGGGAGCTTCCTGACTCCTTTTGGTGCTGTATGTGAGGATTTTCAAAAGGGATTCTCATCCAGACCGTCTTGGACTTTGGATGTTGCTGACTCTTTTGGAGGAAGAGAATCCTCCAACAAGGTAGCAGGCATTTTAAACACGGACAAAAAATGCAGTGGCAGGGAGAGGGAAGAGGTGGAAATGGTGGAGAAATCACCAGCACCTCCTGCTGTCATAAATATTTGCTTTTAGCCGTAGTTGTAGCAAGAAATGGTTGTGGCTATCTAACCAGTTATGGTTAGATTTTCTGTGTGTCTCCAGGGAAGGACGAATGCAAGCCCCATCCATCAGTACTATCATGCTTATGAATAGTGATAGCCATTTGTATGATTCTACTACTGTAATTATTTATGGCTTTTATATATTATTTTTCATGTAGGGGAATTTAATAAAGCCTTCCTGATCCTTTTTTGTTCCTATCACAATTCTTCTGAATCTTTTGGCTGAGAAGAAGCCAAACTCTTAGGAAGGGGCCATTCGTGGTATGCCTTTTGAAAAGCATCTGTTTTCTTATGGAGCCAGTTGGCTGAGACAGGTTTTGCCCCCTCTTTCTTTCAGTGGGGAAGGTAGTATTGTCACAGCCACATATTGTGAACAAGTGAGGTAAGCCAGCTCATGAATTTATAGTTCATTAACTCTCAAGTACCAATGTGCGTGCTCATTGGAAAAGATATACCGAGGACAAATAATGTGAGCAAATCAGCCCTTATACAGCAGTGTGACTTTGTAACTGCACTGCTTTTGGCACCCATGTTGGCTTTCTTTAACCTACTTTTAGTTTCTTTACGCTGTGGTGTCATCTTTTGAATCTTGCTTTTAAGTTTGGCTCTCCAAATGTTCCAATAGCCATACACTTGTGTCTTCTTACAGTGGATAATGTAAGAGATCCTGCAAGCCAGGCAGGATGCTTCCCTTCACCCTTCTACTATGGAGGCTGTGAAGTTGCTCATGAGTAAAGTTAAGCATGTGTAAATGTTTTCACTGACACCTGGAGTTAGATGGCTAAGCTTTGAAACTTAACAATAAAAATGCAACATTTGGTCAGTTTATCTGTATACTGTTTATGGTAAATTGTAGCAATTTTGCCTTAAAATATAGCTCTCAAATTTGCAGGTATGCAATTTTGGGTGTGCTTAACCTGTTGCATATACTAAGAAATGTTTTTTTAAGGGTGATCACTGCCCTTTAGAGAAGAACAGCTAAGAATGCTTCAGGGCAAGTTTTCATATTCACCTAAATCTTTTATTCCTGCACCTAGCGATAGACATTTCAGCTGAGGTTAAAGCTGAATTTCAAAGGAAATGTAGCTTTCATTTTATAAAATACATAACAGCTGTCTGACTTGTCCGTTTTCAACTACAAAATAACAGTTGTGGACTGAATATAGAAATTGCCAGAAGAAGTACTCAAGGTTTTTAGCTAAACATTCTACTAACTCACTCTTCTTTTGGTAATAATTGCATAAATTCAAGTGGGATCTTGAGTCATTAGATTGCAAAATATTTTTCTTTGTTTACATGCTGCTTATGCGGAATGTATCTCACCACAAAATTCTGTTTCATTAAGTTACACTATTACAAAAAAATTCTCTGTTGTCATTACTTAGTACCTTATTGATAAATACAGAAAAGCAGGAGGAGCAGAGGAACGGAAGTTCATCTCCCAGAGGTCTCCTAAGTGGGAGCTTCTTCTCAGGTTATTGATATCCTTTGTTCTATAAGATCAACCTTGGGTAAAACATGGGTTAAAACTACTTATTAAGATTATATTTTCCAGAGTTCTTTTTCTATTTTATCACGGTATTGGTGACCAAGTAGAGAAATAAAGTAAAATTGATTATAACAGTAATGAAGAATACATTGGCAGTGCACTTCTGGGCAGCATTTTAAAATAAAGGGAACACAAATTAAAGGGGAATGAGGTTGCCCGTGTAACTTAAGATGTAAAATAATTGCGCTCTGTCTGAAATATTTCATTTCATTTTTAAAACAAATTGCATAATACAGTAAATAAAACTCTATGTAGTGTAGTATAGTATAGTTGTAACAATCTGTTTGGAAGTTATGCAGCAGCAAGTTAGAAACCAGTGATCATGTAAAAAGTTTTGTACCTGTTTCATCCTTTTGAAATTTGCATTACCTCAAGCAAAACTCTGAGTTTTCTCAGTATGTCTGCTGTCCTCTTCCTCCTGATATCTTCAAGGCAGACTGGAATTCAGTATCAGATATTTATACTCTTTTTCTTTTTTTTTTTCTCAGCTGTACACCCAAGTGATCAAACAATGTTTCTGGTGAAAGTGTGGTTGGTAACTTACTTCTGAATAATAGTGGTTACTGAGAAACCTCAAAAGATAAAACCAGCACTTCAAGAGTTAATATGTTATTAGGAGGACAGGAAATCTGGCAACTATTGCAGAAACTAGACCTAATGGTGCACACAAACAATTTGTCAGTCTTGGTAAATGTGAATAGCTTTCCGCAAAGTGGCTGCTTTTGCTTTGTTTGAACAGCCTAAACTTTTCCTTTTTGGACTTTAAATCTTAGAAGTGAAATGTGATCCACATATTGAATCAAAATCATTTAATTCAAAACATATTTTGATTGGAACAAAGTTGACATGGAAAGAAACTCTAGAATAATAATAATAAAAAAAAGTTGAAAGGACTTTCTATCATATATTTAGCAGGAAAATTTGAAACAGTTCTAATTAGGCTGAAAAAACCAGCCTTCTTCATTGTAAGTTACAAAGGTCATATATCAATGTTAAGGCAGCATTACTAGCTAGTGTCTGAAAGCCTGCAAATGCAAACATAATTCCAGTTGTTTGGTTTGTATTTTATTTTATTTTTTCAAAAGTATGGGCACAAACATACTTCCAAGGCAGAATACATGCTTAATGAGTTTGAAGTAGTTACCTGGTACTTCAGTTATGTGGGTGATTCATAGTGCTCAAGAAGAGTATTTTTCACATCGAAATTACATTTGTGCTAAAAATGTGTGAAATCCTAATTCCTGCTTTTCTGTTTGTACATTAATATTTTTCAAATGTAAAGTTTTTTTTTTTTTAAAAAAAGCCTCTATTATTTTAAGTGTTTCAAAGGGCATTCCTTACTTCAATGAGAAATTAAAACATTTAGTCTCTTTGAGATAATAGGCAATTATTTGTAATTGAGATTTGTAAATTCTTCCTTGCCAGTGTAGTATATTCCTGGATTTTGTGTGTGTGTGTGTGCGCGAATAGGAAAGATCAGTCATGTTTGAGAAACAGTTTTGTTGTCTTATCAAACGTTTCTACTTTCATTTTAACTACATAAAATACATTTTGTATAGGTAGGACTTCTTTTCTGTCTCTCAGAATAAGTGTTGCATGAGTGCTTTAATCAGCCCAGGAATAAGGCAAGCAAGTCTGTGGTCTTATATTTCTGGATAGCTTGATTATGAATAAACATTTATGCTAGTGAAAAGAAATACGCTTAACACTTTCAACTGATTTCAGCATTGGAACTTCCCAATCTCAAGTATATATTCATTTTTAATAGACATAATTTCATATGGCGTGTGTCCTTACAGGCATACAGAAATAAAAGAGAAAAAAAGTAGAGGGCAAAAGCCCATGGTAGTTACTTTACAGATACAAATCTCGATTCCAAAGCTGTAATATTGTTTGGGAAAATATATCATAATAAATGGTCAGAGTATTTATATTAAAAAAAAAAAAAAGGAAAAATCTTTTCTAATATGCTAATTTTGTATTTCTGTTGCTCTGAGTGTGTTTTGCTAAATTGTTTGTATCGGTGTTGCACTGATAGTCTTCAGCAGGAGATTATTCTCCATTCATTCCTTTCAGAAAGCAGGGCATAAAACGATGCACACAAATTAATGCATTTCGGAGTCACTCTCAAAGAAATAGTTTTAATTACACTTACTTAGTGATATCAGATTATACCTTTGAAAAATATTTATGAATAAACAAAAAATTCCTGATAAGATCAAAGCTTCAATTTGTTGATGTTTCTGAAGCTCTTGGGAATGGAGAAATGAAAGTTGCTAATAGGTGTTTGTGTTTGACATCTGTATACTGTACTTTTTAGCATATCTCAAGTGTTTTAGTCTCTGCCTAATAGATCTCATTAAAGAAACAGATATCAACCCTGAGACAGTTTGTCAAAGTTAATATGAGTCCCTGTGGACAGAATTGACAATTTGTGTGGGGCTTCACGTGACAGTCTTTTCGTGGTCTTACTTGCTCCTTAACAATTGGGCATTAGTCGCTGATTTATTTTACAATAACTCAATAGGGCTGAATATTACTGTGTTAGGCTGGACATTTTAGAGGATTTTCATGTTTTACATGTTTTACCGTGAGCACACAGTGGGTGTAAATGATGTACTCAGCCTGCAGTGGGAGTGCTGGCAATTGATCGGGTAGCTTTAAGAGCAGCATGGGAGGGGTACTAGTATCCCATAGCCGCGTGCCATATTTAACTTGAGCCTTAATGAGCACTGTCTGTCCTAGATGCTTAAGTAATCCTAAATGCTTAGCATTCTATACCCTTGGTTTAGTTGTGCAAGAAGAAAATGCTAACAGCAAAAAGTTTTTAAAGAACTCCTTTTTAGCACTTGATATTTATGCACATTGGAACTTGTTCACTTTTGAGATCTTTTTTTAAGCAGTGCCCATCTTAAATACTATATACCAGTGTGGCTATAAAGTGCATCACGCACTGGTACATTGTGTTGTTTCCCTTGAAAATCTGCTTCATTTTTTTATGAGTGTACAGTCTGTTAACTATTGTTCCTCCATCGATGGGATCATAGCATAAGCACCTCCCTGCAACCCGGAGCTTAACTGTGGATATGAAATGACAGGCAAGCTTATTTATCGTCTGAATTTGTGTGCTATATTTGGACTGTCCTTCAGGGCCCTGGGTATTGATGTTGACTGTAGTCATTTTTTGTTTAGTCCTTGTATCTGTGACTTGGCAAATGAGGAAGATGGTCAAAAATGGCCTAATATGGAAAAAAGAAATAAAAGAGAATGATCTAGTTTTGAATCTGTATAAATTACAAGTGTAAATGAATTTTAAACTTGGAAAAGAGAAGTACATTCAGGATGGCTACCAACCATTCCATGAAAAGGCAAAGAGTGTGTTTTGGTTTTCCTTTTTTAAGAAAAGTCAGATTTAGGTATCCGTTAATCTCAGGAGATTGCAGAGTGGTATTCCTTTAGTTATTCATGTCCAGGTGCTTTGTGAGCGTAATATAACCCATTACAAATCTAGCTTTTGAAGAAAAGGAAAAATGAGCAGTGTCTGCACATACTAAACATACATGTTAAAAAAAGTCACAAGCCCTTAAAACTATTTTTTTCCTGACACTAAATAGTTATAATGATAACAGTGAGTATGTTTTAGGGTTAAATTTTTTTAGCAGGATAGCAAGAAAATTAATTCCTATCATTGTCATTTGCTGAGCCCTGTAGAATTTTATGGCTGCACATTGTAGTATTATGGACACTCATGAGACTCCTGACTGGTTTTATCTTATTAAACAATTTTGAAATCATTAATTTTTAATTGGCCTGCTTGTGGTTTTTTATAGTTTTAATTGTGTGTCTGTGTCTAAACAGTTTTTTAATTTAAAAAAAAAAAGCAAAAAGAAAAATAAATTAAAAAAGCATGAAAAATCCTGTCTAAGCATATATGTTATAGGGTATTTCCATATGATCACCTAAAGAGAAACTATACTTTGTAGTAATTCATTTTAAAGAATGCTTTCAGCAATTCAGTAGCTGGGAATCCTAATAAAAAACAATAATAAAAAAAAGAATGATATGAAGTAGGAGATATGTACAGGTCTTTTCTTGATTGAAAGTTCTAATTAAGTGAATCGAGGAAAATTAACTGAAATTAGCTGTCAGAAAGTCACATTTAAATGAGTGATGATCTGGCATGGCAGTAAACATTTAAATGATATAAATTGCCATTTAAGTGTATGGTTTAATGTTTGTCATGCATTAATATGACACGAGGCTGCGGTGACAATCAAGCAGCTTGCTCTAATTTGAACATATTTAGGGCTTTTGTGTGGTGTGCACCGCACAAATTAAGACAATTGCTGTTTTTATGTGTCAATTTAAATGTTGTTTTCAGGCATCGGTTAATGAAACAAACCCATCATTTCTGTGTGCAACTTGCAGAGTGATTTCCTTGGTTTTCAGATTAATTTTAACTTCCTCTGCTCAAAATTAGGGATTTCCTTTACAAGGAAAATGCTATTAGTTTCTTTAGATGAAGAGGTTATCAGACTTTGTTATGTTGTTTCATCTACTCATTAAAATAAGAAATATATTGAATCCTCTGTGTAAAATAGAGAAAACAGATCCTGCTAGTGATTTAATCTAGGCGAATTAACTCTTTAGATTACAATGATTTTTAAGTTATCTTTGAATATATTTGTTCTATTTCTAATACTATTATGAAGAGATTCATTATCATTTGGATGCTTTTGTCTTGGGGATTGGATCGTAACTGGATAACATCTTCAGGAAAGTGGCTTTATCATTCAGCATACTAATACTGTTTCTGTATAGGCTTGTATAAAAGACATATACCAGAAATGCATAAAAGTAATAGCAAGCTGATATTTCAGCATGTAAATATTTTGTACCCTAGCACCCCTAGTTAGTTCAGTTTCCTCAAACCTATCAGTCTTCTGTCTGTCTGTCACAATCAGATTAACATGCTGTTATTATTTGTAGTGCAGATCACACAGAAAAACACAATTGTATCTCGAGAGTTCATAAAAACATAGCCTGGCTGTCCGTAAATACAGAAATGCTTTCCACTTACTGCTTTTTTCTTATTCCCTCTACTATAGTGTAAACAGCAAAGTCTTACAGTTAGTGGGAAGTAGAATAGGGTTAGTCAGGAGACCCTGGCATCTCTCACAGGGCCCTTTTTTTTTTGGATAGAATTTCTAAACTATTGTTATCAATTTTGTAGTGGGACTTGTTAAGATAATTTTGTATGCTGTTCAAAATATGCTTCTACTGCTAAGAAATTATGACTATCTGTCAAACTCAAATTTATGTATTTTGTGTGTGATTTTTTACAGGCATTAGAAAGTGAGTTTGTTTCCTGCCAGCTTCACCAGTGGATTGATCTGATTTTTGGCTACAAACAGCAAGGGCCAGAGGCTGCAAGGTCCCTGAATGTATTCTACTATTTGACTTACGAAGGAGCTGTTAATTTAAGTTCAATAACAGATCCTGTATTGAGAGAGGTAAGTTTGTACTTCAAATGTAGAAAAGGAAAATCTTTGTTAACTACTGGCACTGTTGAAAGTGTAAAGACTACATGTTGTTTAGGTCTACCAGTGAATGTTCAAATTTCTGCTTTCTCTTGTGGTTTGGCTACAGGCCAGACTAGTGCAAGGTGCTTGAACCAGTCATCACAGCATGCAAAGTTAGAGAACAAGCATGCAAGTTGTTCTTAAACTTTGTGCACCTAGATCCAGTACACCAGTATGAAAATAAATGTTCAAGGACTGTTTCATTTGCTCTAAGGGCATTCATTTTTCTCACTAATATGGGATCTTAATGAAGAAGACTGTGGGCAATCTTGATTTGGTTTGCACTTTTGAATTAACTTTCACAGTTTTAACAATTGTCTTTTAATGCAGTCCTGCATATGGAGCACACATCAAGCACTCTATAGTTTTGTAGCTTCCGTTATTTTTATTTTGCTTGGTATCAAATGAATACTAACTTGTCCTGTATTTTTCATAAGCGAAAGTAAATATTTAAACATTGGAAAGATTGAGTCTTAGGAGACTCAGCACCATTCAGAAAAATCTATTTGCTAAAATATCGTAATGTTATTGTGGGCTTAAAGACCCCTCCCTCCACCACCTAAACAGCCGTTTTCCAAAAGAAAAAAAAGAGGGGGTGGAGAGGGTGATTAAAAGCCATTTTTGATAGGTTTTAGTTCCGTTGTTCAGGCAATAGACTGGAACCAAATATAGCTGTAAGTATATTAATTATAGAGTAAAAGTAACTGGTACTTTGCAGTAAAATATTCTGAGTCACTGAGAACAAAGTGGTATGAATGCTATTAACAATTTTATTTCAAAGAGCAGCTAGATGTATACAAGCAGGAAATATATTTGCAAACTGGTTGAAAAAAAAAAGAGCAATGATATTTCTATTTACAAATATTATGCTTGAAGTTCACTATAGAATTCTAGACTAATCCTAAGCTAAGTTTTTGGTCATTTATTGTTTGTTGAAAGAAGATATGAGAAGTAAGTGATTATTATTTTCAATAATACTATTTTTTCTGTACATACCAGCCATCTGACTGTTGGGGCACCTTGACAGCCTCTGTAGAGAAAGTCATGTCATAGCAACAGTGTGGGTTGTAGCTGGCAGGTGGGTGCAGCAGAAAGGCTTGGGGATATGCAGGGCACATGAGGTACACAAGGACTGGCTTAAGTAGCAGAAGTTATGGCAGGGTGTTGGTGTTATTTGGGTTTCAGTCAGTCTGCAGACTTCGTCTTGGTCCACTTGGAGCTAAAATACAGACATTGCATATTGTTGCATTCAATTGAGCTGAGAAAAAATATATTGGAATGCTTGGCTTTTAAGGAAAATTGTATTAACGAGGTTTGAAATAGTTATTGACCCACGGCTACTAGATGATAATGATCACCCTGTCATTTTTTCATTTCATTGATAATGTTTATCATCGTTTCCTTGTACACTGACAAGGAAATACTCTTACCATCTAATAGGATTTATTAGACTCTTTAAGTGCTAGTTTTAAGTGTGAGCTCAAAAATACACTGGGTATTGTGTGAAATTCATATTAGTTCAGTCTTCATTCTTAATTTTGATACACTTATATGAAATACAGAGTGTATGTCTTCAGACATTTTATATTATTATTGTTATTATTATTTTATGATTCACAGAACATAACATAAATGTAACTTTTTACCAAGGTATGTATTTTTTAAAAATTCCGCCTCTCTCAAAAAGACTGATTTCCCAAATAGTCAATGCATATTGATAGAGATAGCATAAAAATAATCTCTTTTTAAAAGAACATGAAATGATGAAGCTGCAAATTGAAGTAATACTAATCAAAAGAGCAGCTTTCCAGACATGTGTTTTATGTAGTTTTGAAATTTTCTAGAACAGCTCTATTACCAATTTAACTGTGATCTGCTTTACTTGTATGGTAGCCTGAAAAAAACTAATTTAAGACCAAGGAAGTTACAAATCTCTCTGGAAGTGTGGATCTTCTTAGTTAGAGAGGCATTTTGTACTTCTGTAAATATATTAATATATTTTGTTACAAAATCTTTCGAGTTTGCCATTTTTTATCGTATGTCACGGCGGTGTTTCTTATTTTTGATTTGTTCTGTCCTGCTTGAACTGAATGGCATATAAAAATGAAAACAGGAGAGGGAGAAAAGCAGTGATGTTGAGTTCGTAATAATGGAGTCGCTTAGCAGCAGTAGAATTTTGAAACACTACTGATGGTGTAAAAAATACATACTGATAAATGCAGACAGAAGAATGAATGTTATCTGTAGTACTTTTATTCTGAGTTACTTGAAGATTGTTCCATGCGGTATTTTTATTTAGTATTTTTTCAGCCTTATTTTTAAGCAGGTCTAAGGATATTCCAACAGTAAATAGATTCCTGTTTAGTAAAGTATTCCTTCCTACTTACATGTATTTTGTAATAGCATATTTTTGTATTGTATACACATGTATATGTAATTTGTGATGGTACGTATGATCAGCTCTGCTATGATATTGATAACCGTGCAAAGAGATTTAATGAGTGTCATCACCAATGTTGAGTTATTCTGTTTTTACTTGAGAGTAAAGATGAAAGTAATAAAAAATCTGCTTGTGTGTATATCTATGTGCATAATCATTCTATATCTATGTGCTAAATGAATTTATCATGCACCTTTGACAGCCTCACCTTCTTCCTGCTTACTAATCCATCTCCCTGAGGACCTACGCTAACATTCTGTATTGCTGAGCAGCTTCAATCAGCATTTATTTTTCTCCTTCAGTCAGCTTGCTGGAAAATATTTCTTCTTTTCTCCACCAAATTCCCGGTTAGAGGCTGAATGAGTTTCTGATCTGGACAATTAATAGTATTTTTAGGCAGGCATGACAGCACAGATTTACTATCTGTTTATTAAGCAAGTATTAAACTAGAAATTTTATTCTAGATTTCTGGGTTTTGGAAAGGATGCTTTCAGCTTTCTCCTTGCAATAAAGATCAAGGTTTGGGGCTTTAAATCTTGAAAATTGTAGTGGAAAATATATTTTTCTTTGCAAACCTGAAAAAAGGGGGAACTTCCATATACTCTGAGAGTTGCAAGTTACGAAGGCTTAGGTATCATATGGAAATAATAGCGTGTGTTTAAACAATGGCAATTTCTCCACTAAGATGGTCTCTGAGAATATACACTGCCAAGCCTGGACCACATCAGTAATGAGAAGTCTCTGATACATGTGTTTCTGAAGTATCTTCACAGATATGGGTATGGATATCGGTGACCTAACTCATCAGGAGAGGCCACACACAGAATAATAGTGGAAGGAACAGAGGAGTAGAGGAGTTCAGGTTAATGCAGAATTTCCTTAGGTCTCCTAAATGGCTCCAACTGGCACCTTTATTTTTATAGGCAGTCAGGTTATATATATTACAAGAAGGAAGCACTCGTCTAGGAAGGAAAACTACTTGATTAAAACCATATTCCAACTTTCTTTTTTTTTTAAACTGAAAATGTAGAACTTTTCCTCTCATACTGCTGTGAACAATTTTTTCCTGCCGTTCTTTCTGCCTATGGGAATAAAGGATGTAAAGTATTTTGAAAGGATCTGACTGCTATAATCGAAAATTTTAAACTAAAATGCAAACCATGGGCCACATGCTACCTTTTGGCAGATAAACCCTGGGGAGTGCAAAGCTTGCATAATTCAAAGGCAAATCTCAGGAGGAGGGGAGCAGATCAAGAGAGGAGGGAGGGTTTGAGTCGGAGCCAGTGGGGGAAGGGAACTACAACTAGGAGAAGCAAGGCAAGAGGTCCAGTACGTCTGGTGGCATATCTGTGCACAAGTCGTCCCTGCAGAGACCATTCCTTCATCCTCTTTTTTTCTGTGGCCATTTTCGCAACATTGTCATTGACTCTGATCCTTGTACTTGTGTATCTTGCTGAAAGAGGTTTCAACTGCAGAGAGCAGTTGCTGTTAGTTGACAAGAAGTAAATATCACATCTCTTTCTTGTGGAAAATATGGTATTTGTCAGCAGAGGTATGCTACATTACTACCTTCTGTTGATGCTGTCTTGAAAACCCCATTTTGATCTGAACTCGCAATCATAAGATTTGCTGTGGAAGGGTTTTTTTGTTGCCTGTATGGAAGAGGCAAGAAGTCACAGTACCAAAGATAAATGTCATCCAGTGGTTCTGGAGAGAATTTGCATCACCTTCTTATCACAAATTCTGCTTTCTTTTTGAAACAGCTGTCCAAGGTTTTTTTTTGTTGTTTTTTTTTTTTAAAGATAGAATTAGTTCTATGCCATTCAGACAAGCAACTGGTGAAGGAGTGAAGCACAATCCGTAGAAAATAATTTTTATCTTGGACTGATTTGTATTCCATTATTTTCTTGGTCAGAAGAATAGAAATTCCTATTGTCTCTGGCACTGAGTAAGAGAGGATCATCGTGAATTTGGGCTCCACTGGGAGTTTATAATTAAAAGTCCATTTCTCCACCAATAACCCTATGTGGCTAGCATAAACACTGCATAAGCTTAAGGAAAAAAGATAATAGCTAGAAGGCAAAATATTACTTGGAGAATATATTGATTTAGTACAGGAACCCCTCAACCTTGGGAGGTATACTAAATTTTGCACCATATTTATCAAAAAGCACCTAATGGTATCCTTTGAATAATTTTTAAAATATCATATGAAATGATAATTGTAGGCAGAAATTAAGAAAGACTGATGATTTTAGATTTAGCAATAATAGTTTGAAAAAGATGAGAGTAAGTCCCATCCAATTAATATCCCACGTACTTCTGTTATGAAGTGATTTGCATTTAGCCTTAGACGATTCAGTTGTTGTATACTTCTACCTTTGAAAAGAAGGTACCATTTTGTTATATGAAGGTAGTCTGTTTAACATTAAGAAGCACAGCTTTCTCCATTCTATCGACACCTTTCTTTTTAACATTGATATTTTATTTCCATATGAACTGAGGAGTTTCAGAAATTGTGAAGAATCGGTTTGGACATAGCATTTGGTATGTTATTTCAGTGTGCCACTTCTGATTATATAAAGAGAGGAAATAATTCTTTTATTTTCTGTTTTAAGGCATATGGGATAAATTATTTAATGGATAATAGCTTTTAAATGTTGCCCCAGATTAATATCTTTGGGTAAATTTTATGCGTCTTAGACCTATCTCTTATGAGTCTAATTTTATTTTTAAATATTTACAGTTTGAGAGACTTCTGTGCTTTCCAAAAGAAGTTACAAGGATGTTTAGTTTACATGACCCCAGTTTCATGACAGCAGTAGCAGATCTGATATCTTATCCCACAGAAAGCATTTTTGGCCTCTCTTTTAGCTGTGTTCATGGTGGGAGTTAATAGCATATTTCAGCTCTAACTCAGCTGGAGAACTCTGACAGCAGTGAATCTTTCACAAAGTATAAACACAATTTGTATTTATAGCATAGTTAACATTTACTAAATAGTTGGGAAAATGATCAGTCTGGTTTTAGCAGGTTGGGCAACAGTCTTTGTTGTGGCTGCGATGAGTTTTAAAAAGTAGGATAAGTGATTATAAAATACTGTCACAGAGCAGTAAATTTAACTGTGTTGAATTCAGTAAGTAATGAATTTATGCGGGCAAAATTCAAACTATTGTTGAAACAACCATTGAATCATCTCTGGCCAGAAGTGTGTTGCACAGATGGTATGCTTGACGTTGTACAGCACAGGAACAGCGTGAAAAGCCAAATAAATGTTGAGACTTGGTCTAGTTCTAGTTGAAAATCAGTATTAAAATATCATATGCAACCATAGTTAAGAAGAACATATTTAAAGTAAGTGTACTGATTTCATGGCTAAGGAGAGGTGGACTTGTCAACTGCAAGCAAACCCTGATCTTCTCTGATGGAAGGTGGAGAAGAATAGTGTAGTGAAGGTAGAGCCTCAGTTGCCGTTGTAGGTGAGCAGTTCCCCCTGTTGCATGAAATCAGCTTGTCAAGACATTGGGATTCACCCATCAAAAGATGAGTATTTTCTTCTGGTAAAAAGGAGTATTAAAATAATGAGAGCATCGTTACTGCCACCGGTTCATATTACTTACCTATAAATTCTCACATCTCAGCTCTCACTGTGACTTATCTGTGGTGTTTGAGTAAACAAGCAAACTGAATATAATCAAGTGTTTGCTGTGATATCTGGGAGGTGTGGCACTTCTTTGATTCCTTTTAGCTCAGAGTTTGACAAGACAAATGGGGTTTTATTGCCCTTTGTCTTAACTTACATATTTACTGCAGTGGTTAGAAGCAGACTTAAAAGTATTCAGATAGGTTTCCATCCAGAAAAATATTTGACCTGAATGTTCTCTTCATTACAGAATAGATCCTAATTTTATTTGTTGCTCCTACTTTTGTATCCCAGAGGAAAAAGAGTGATATTTTAGAGTTAACTAAAGTACGACCGAGATGCCTGATTAACAAAATAAGAATCAAACAACTGCTTTGACTAAAAATAGTAAAGCTTTATGGAAAGAGATAACTCATGTAAATTAGTTCTTCAGCTCTGAGTGCTTTTTTTCTCAGCCCCTGATTGTAATTCAAAGGATAGAAATTTTCAGTGCAGTCAGTTCCCTCACCTCTTCTTGCTTGACCTGTCTTGTGGATCTATCAGAGCCAGAGAGGCCTTGAGACCCCCTGGGCTCTTTCCATTTCCATTCGTGCCTGGCTGGTCAGTCTTAGATAGTTGACATATTTTGGCCAACATTTAAGAAGAACCAAAGAACAAGTAATCAAAAAGGTAAACAAGGGATAGAAAAAAGTGTTGTTCATAATCTATCAAAAACAACTGTTTTGAACAGAAAGTGGTTGGTTTTTTTTTTCCTTTTCTTTTTCTTCCATACATGGAAAGAATGAGATATGCTAGTGTATAATAGCTGCAGTTCTCATACATGAAGTCATTTAGCCTGGAATCAAGCATGGAGGCAAACAGTCTACAAACATTGCATTATTTTCGTATCACCAGCATGCTTAGATTATTTGCAGGTTCTTTATGCAGTCCAATCAATATCTTGTACAGCAGCTGGTAAACTAAAAATGTTTGTTTGGAGTGTTTTCATTGTATTTGCTCATTGTAGTCTAGTGTGTCTAGCTCCTGAATATTCCCACTGTGTCTGTGGATGGTGTATTTATTTACCAAACCGTATTGTATTAGTTTTATTTGAACAATAGCTGCTTTGTGAGTGAGAAAGCCGAGGTCATGCTGAAGATGCTTTTCCTCAATCAGTGTCCAAAAATCAAGCCTCGGTTAAACATTACATTTTATTAGATGAAAAAAAAAGATAATTTTTTAATTGCGGTAGCAAACTCTGAGATAATATTGTATGCATATTTTGAAAACAGATAGTTGGATCCTGTGATGCCATTGTTTAAATAAATGTATTAGCTTAGCTTAGCAAAATGAGTTAATTTGTTTCTTGTTCACACTTGTTACAGGTTCTAACAGGTGATCATGCAAGATGGTTTTAAGACCACTAGATGCTGGATGTATATACATCAGTGTATTAACCTCCCTCAGATTGAAATGTTTTATTTAATAAATAGAAATGGTATCAAATTTGGAGAAATTCCATGGAATGCTAACAGATTGGACCAGATTGCTTTCTTCTAAAGGAAAATGTTTTATATCAGAAAATTTGGAGTCAGCTAAGTAGCCAACTAGACTGTGTGTAGGAAGCGAGTTTTAAAGATTATTCTTTGCTTTTTCAAGGGGTGAATGAATAATGCCAGAAAATGATGAAGTTTCAAGGTAATGCGTATGGATGGCAATGCCACTGCTTTCTATGTAATAATTACTGATTTTAAATGAAAGCAATGAGTTATTCTTTTGAAATCTTCAGTGCTGTAGTCAACAGAGAAATTAGGCAATTTTGGGTTTGGTGCTCAAGTAAAATAGAGAGTCTTATATATTTTTTTTTAAATTAGCCCCAGAGCTGCTTAGTAGTTTGCTTGTACTGAATCCAGCTTTATTTGCAGGTCTTTAAATTTGTCTTAAGTTTCTTTTTAGACTCTTTTCCCTTTTTACTTTGTCAGTCCCTTTGAAGTACTTCCAGACCTGTTTTTCTAGTTCTAGTTTTTTTATCTGCCTCTTTCCAGTAGCCAAAGATTTAGGTGTTTTGAATGAGCACATGAGTGCTCCAGACAGAGATACTGTTTGAAATTATCCATGAACCCAGTGCCTCTGAACATTATTGAGTGACATTTGTTTCTGTTGGTTGTGTCTGCTCTGTCTAACTGGTTTCTTTCAGATTGGCAGCTGGGATTACGCTGTAGTAGACGGACAGCTGCAGGAACTGGAGATTTCAGTGAGGCTGTGCTAGACCTCTGTTTAATATGCCTGGAATGTATATATTCAGATTGGAGCAACTTATGTGGCCCCAAGGGGGAATCTATTTATATTTTCACCAACTGTGATTACTTCCTGTTTTACTTTAATGACTGCCATGTAATTGTCATGATGGTTTGTCAGGACAAAAAGACTAAATTTTCTTGATTCACACAGAAAATTTCCTGATGTAGTTTAAGAGCTGCCTTAGTGTTTTTAAAGCTGTGGTGGAAGGTATCCTACTCTGTGCTCCCTTCTGTACTTCTCCGTGATGCAATCAGAAGGAAATATTCATATATCGAATCTCAAATAGCTTTGAGACAAAAAAACAAACCCTGTGTAGGGAAAAGCCCAACCCCCAGGTATCTGTGGTAGTTTGGATTTAAAAACTAATGAGTAGATGGACTAGTAACCTAACTTCCAGACAACTACAGTATTTTGAGCAGACACACAGAAGAAACTTAAAAAAAAAAAAAACAACAAAAAAACAAATGTACAAAAGATCTGTTTCTCCCAAAGAAGCTACAAGGAAGGAAAAAAATCTATGCTTCATTTATATTTAATGGCTTTCATTTTTTCATTTTTATATTGTTTTCTCATGTGATGTGGCCTGTTCAGTTTTGTTGCACATACTTCCAATGCACTGCAACAGACAAGGGCTGTGCACGTTTTCCTCCCTAACAGCTTGCTGGCGTACTCTAGTAACGTCCCCCTCTGCAGCTGGTTGGCAGTATTTCTGCCCGTGCTTCAGCTCTGGAGCCGTGAACCCACGTTACTTGAGCTGAAGTAGTAACGGCATTAGTGGGCTGCAATAGCAATCTTTTACACTCTGTTTAATTAACAGAGGGTATATCACAAACGTTTTGTAGGCGTGCTTAATTATACTTAGAGAACAGCATGTAACTCTTGATCTTTCTTTTCTTTAGCCTTTCTTCCCTGCTTGCTCCCTTCCCTCCCCTGCCATTTGTTAGATCGCAAACCTAGTGGAGGCAATTTTCTTTAAAACAGCACATTAACTGGATAGTGCAATTGATAAAATAAATAATTGAAGTGATTCAATAAATGGGGCTGATTTTTAAAGTCAAAACAAAAGAAGGATTTTCTGTTTTGGCATGAAGAAATTAGGCCTCTTGTATTTTGAAAACAATTGATGCAAGTGTGTGAATTTATTATGTGGACATTTGAGTGCTGTATTTTTTCTGTGGGTCAAGTGTAGTGCAATATCCCCAGGGCAGGTGTACAGTCAGTGAGCGTATACATTGCCTGTTTCAGAAAAGCATTTTGCCCATTTTTCACAATCTCAATCTAATGGGGATTGTTATGAAACAAGGGGAGAGGGTACTACAACAAGCTTCTCTTCTGTAATCTTCAGCCTGTTTTCAGCAATTTTATCTAATTGGTATGAGCCCTGCTTGTTCTCTGGGTAGTGTTATCTGGACTGCAGTCCATGAGGAATTGAACTAAGAACCATACCACAGAAGCGTAAGTGACTATCTGGTCAGAAGAGGCTTTCTGATCACTTGTTATCAGAGCTTGATTTTAATCGCCATCCCACGGGGAAGGGAGCTAGTCGGTTAGCTGCTAAGCCATTCCGCTTCGCTGTCTGAGGGGAAACCTGTCAAATGGTCTGTGTTCTCTGGTGCTGCAAAGCAACATCTGGGTGGAAGGAAAGGCAAGACAAGTAATCATAATTGTGTATCACTCAAGCCAATAGAAATCACTGAGGAACATGTGTGTAAACCTTTTTGAATATTGAAAAGTGAGGTAGGAGCGGCAGAGAGCCAAAGTAATTATTGTTGCGAGGGCTGTTTTTTTTCTGGGTGTAAATAATGGGTAGAAGGAAGGAGGATGAACCCAAAACCTTTTCTGTCCCTAACACACATGCTAAAAGAGCATATATTGCAACGCATGAGTTTTTTTCACCTGAACTTTCAAAAGTTTGGCATTTAAATCCTACTGATTTGAGAAGTAACTGGAAATACTCACATACAGATATGTAAAGACACATTGACAGAAAGTAGCCTCTTTGTAATGCTAAGAGTGTAACCTGTAATTGGGCGTTCAAACTACGGGGTGCAGTTTAACGTGGGTATGGTGTGCTCTTCGACTCTTCAGACGGTTTGGTGTTTTGTGTCTGAGCATGCATGATGAAAGCCACTCTGAGCTAGTTCTCTTTAAGGGTCTTTAAATCTAGAGTTAAATGGTGTATGTCTTGCCTTTTAACTATGCAGGCCTTCATTTCAGGATTTGAGTTCAAAACTAGGGACTGTTTCATTCTTTCTCTGTGACACTCACAGCAGTTCCCCCTCCACCCTCCCTCCCTCATATTTAATTTTATAGTTCTTTCAGACATAAACATGAAAAAAAAGCAATTTTGACTTAGTTTCTGAGTGTTGCTGCAAAGAAAAGTAACAAACATCTGTTTTTACCTTAACTGCATCCATATGTTCAACCTCCCCATCACCCTCCTTCCCAAAAAATTTACAGCCGTATTTGGTGGGTACTGCATACTGTTGAATTAACTTGCTTCACAGTTAGATTAGAAGGTAGGTTCAGAGGCTGAAAAGATCTGTGTTAAGCAGTGGCCAAAAGCTATATTATAGCTAAGGCAACTTCTCCTTTTTTTCACTCTTCCTCTTTTAATTTGCTTCCTTATTCCCCCCTCTCCCCTTCTCACACCCCAAGAAAAGAGGAGATAATCCTGGAGATTTTTTTAGGAACAAATTACAGTGGTAATCAGAGACATTTTAACTTGTGAAATTTGCTTATGACTTCTGTACTTACAAATTAATTAACGTTTGAAATACCACATTTATCTTATTAATATGTGGTTTGAGATGCATACTGTGTGGATTATAGTAAAGAGTTAGTTAGCTTATTTCATTTTATTACTTCTTGTTGTAGCATCTGGAACAGTTCTGGCCTTACTGAAGTTTTGTTTTTGTAGAGGATTAACAGGAAGAAAGCTATTTTACTGAGATATTTGAGAAGCAGTGAAACAAAATGTTGAATGATATTATCTTTTACTTTGTGGTATGCAGCATACTTTCAGAGATAAGAGTTTGTACAAGTAAAGATATTTTTCAAACATAATTTATTCCTTTCCAGTTACACAGTGCCTTTAATAGATGTGAAACTAGTTGCGAAAATTTCCCAGATATTTTTACCTATAATAATCTAAACAGTTGTATGTTCCAAAGAGATTCAGCAATGCGAGAGTACCCTTCCTCTGCCATTAGAAGAGGCTGGCCATCTCTTAGTAATACTGAATAATGCTATTGATACATCTTTCAAGAAAATGAAGTTAGAAGCTGGGCTGTAATTTCTTAGAAAGTAAGTTGATGGCTTCTTGACTGACTGTCATTTCATTGAATATTCTCAGGTAAGTGGTAGGTTTTTTTCCTTTATCTCAAAGGTGATTTTAATAATCTCTCTGAGGAAAGCATTCTCTGCTCCTAGCTGATTTTCTTTGACAGGTTGAATGAAAGTCTGAGTGACATTTGGTGACTAAAATGCCCCATATTTCTCTTTCTCTTTTTATGTAAATTGAGAGAATATGGATTGATTCTAGCTCCACCACGATCGCATGTTTCTGCTGACGGAGGGAGGTCATCTTGCTTCCTTGTGTATGTGATCCTTCTGACTGAGACATCATCAGTACATGTACTGTTGACATCTGGATAGACTTTGAATACAATCTGGGACAAGGAACTAATCATTTGGGGGTGCTAGTACGTTGTCTTGGTCATAATGAAGAAGTCATAAAGAAGAAGTCTTGAAGCTAAAGAAAAAAATGTTTACATTTTTATTAGTAATGAAAAGGAATGCAAGAGGTTTTTATGCTGAAGTCTAGCTGCTATGTCTAGACGTAATTGTCCAAGCGTTGTTGCCTTGCTTTTTACTCAAGTTTTGCAAATTTCTTTTGGCTTTCTGAAGATGCACAGTAAAGAGAACATACAGATACCAATATCTGTGCCTATACTCTGTGTACGGTTTTGATGTTTTATCATCAAACTTTGTTACCTGTGGTAGGATGTGATCTGAATGTAGATTTTCCCATTTCCATTGGCTGAAAGGGAAAGATTGTGTCAGTGGGCTATTGTATTCTTAGAAATGTAGGCTCTCTTATTTTTTGGGAGGACCAAGTGGAATCTGACGAGTCTAGAAGACTTGTTTGTGCCTAAACTGTAAATCCCAAACTCAAGCTAGATTATAAACATGGATGTACAAACAGACTTTTACAGACTAAAAATTGGGAATTTTGGGGCCTCTAAGGTAGGCAAAAGCATTGTCCCATTGGTCAGCAGTTTGTGGTGATGGAACACCAGTTGTGTGAAAATAGGCAATGGCTATTTACTTGCAGGTTGAGTAGAATATTTTACACTTCTTTTTAAGATCTCACTCTATTCTCCTCTGCACTGAGGCTGGTTGGGAGATGAATAGCTGTTCTGCTGCTGCTGTTGTGTTGTCTGGGAGTATGATAATGAGGAGCATCAAGTGTGTGAGTAAGCAGTGGAACCATAACTGTGTCTCCTCCAGTTTTTACTGGATGGTGGTGAGTTCCTCGAGGTCAGGACTGTGGAAAATGGTGTTCTGACCACTGATTTTTCATTGACTGAGGCAATTTTAACATCTGATTTTTGTTCTACATCAGTATGTGCTCTTGTTAGGATGAATGTATTTGAAATGCTCTGCACTAATATGTCCCTGTGCTTAACTTTTCCTTTCTTAGTACTGGCACTGTAGTTTGTAGAGATAGCAGTGGGAATTAAAGGACACAGCAGATTTAGTGGGTAACACAAAACTCTGACTCCCTTTAAATGCTGAATATGGGATATTTGGGAATGGAAGTTTCTATATTGATTGTAAGTCCATATAAAAGGAAGTTAACAAATCTGAAGCTTATTATTTCCTCATCTTATCCATTCTATTTTCAGCTCTATCTAAAATAAATGCATGGGAGTTGTGCTTCAAAAAGTATTTTATTCATTTTGGATAATATGTAGGAAGTATAGGAAATAAATAGACTCTGTGGGTTTGCCCTAAAGATTTTGATGTGCACAGAATAACTTGCATCCAGGACTGTCTGCATTTTGCACCTCATGTGTTCTTCTGGTTCCACCCTCATTACTAAACAGAATTCAGATTTGCTAGTAAAAGTGCTAGGAAAGGCAGGCAAATCTTTTTAATCTGGATGTTTTCATACTAACAGCTTTTCACAGAGAGGATAGAGCTACTGACCAGTAAGATGTTGCTTTGTTAATGCCTTATGTCTTAAGGGACCTCAAATTCTATGCCATTATGATTCCCTTGATATCTCAAGTCACAACAACCTAGATTTGAATTTTAATTTAGCATGTTTTGTCACTAGGAAGGGGGCCCTGATGGGCTTACTGAGCTTTGGTGTTTCATGAATCTGATATTGCTGTTCCTGAGAAAGTACTCCTTGAATTTCAGCATTTATATGACAGATTACACCCAGCTTTTGATAAACTTACTTATTCACCAGTTCTTTGAAGATTAAGGTGCTTCCCAGAGTGGGCAAGAATGTTAGAAGTCCATAGAGTAATTCGAAGTCCTATTGTGGTGAGTTCAGGTATTTCACAGAATCACAGAATCATTTAGGTTGGAAAAGACCTCCAAGATCATCCAGTCCAAGCTATAACCTAACACTACCAAGTCCTCCATTAAGCCATGTCACTAAGCTCTACAAAAACCCTGCCAAATGTAATAAGGTCAACTGTTTTGGATGGCACATTTCCTATCTCAGAGTATTATTATTTTGGTGATCTGAAGGCCTCAGGTGTATTCTGCTTTTGATGTTGTTATTTCTGTAACAGAGACCACTGTGTGTCCTAGTACTAGTCTTTCTTATTATGTAAAATAATTATTTGTAAGAATAAAATGAGCATTGGTGTTGAACCATGAAAAAGAAAAATCTCAGAGAGAAAGAACAAGCACAGTGCTATAAAAGCTAAAAAGCAGCTAGTGGTTTTGTGTTCTAGCATTCAAGTGCCCCATTTAAAACACTTTACTATAGGGCCTGATTTTCTTTGAAAAATAGGACTTGCTAATGCCTAACCTTAGGTACTCAGCATCACCTGGCACTTTTGAGAATGTAAGGCTCGATGGACCGTGCAACAGAGAAATCAAAGTATCAGCCCATATGTGAGCTAATGCCCACAGCAATTGCAAGGCAATTTTATATAGTTTAGCTCACCTTGAAAGAGATAGATCTAAGATGAATTACTTAAGATTTTATGTAGGATTAGCATCATCCTGTGGATAGTTCAGGAGCTTGGCTGACAAGAAATAACTCGTTGAATTCTGGCTGCATGATTTTGTATTTGAACCGGGGGGCCAATAGGTGGAAACATAGAAAACTAGTTGGGCATGTGTAGGCAAGAGGTGTAAGTTCACACATTTCAAAATAAATATCTTTAAGAAATGGCAAAGCATGAAATGGTATTTTCATCTATGTCCTATGCAGAAAACAATAAAGCATGCTACTGAAGATACAGAGAAACTTTAAAAAAGAAATGCATTGTAGTTCTTGCTGTGAAACTAGGGGATGAAGTTTAAATAAAAAGTAGAACACTTACTACGTAGAGAAACTTTTAAAAAATTAACTTTTGTGTCTGAGTTATGATACAAACAGGATAAGCCAGTGTTAGAAAGGAAAAATGGAGCCAATAAAGAGGGTTTCTGATTATAATAGCTGGTTTCTGTTTAATATCATTGAGCAGGATGAGGTTTTGCAGAGTTTCTCATGGAAATAGCATCCACAGTACTAAAATGATTACCTCATTCTTAGTACCAGTGCCAAGCACTTAGCCCCACAGTGAACACACGGGGTTGATTTTCAACATGAAACAAGCCAGAAGTGTGGAATGACATTTTCAGGTGACAGTTATGGTTCTATTGCCTGTAATTAGCACCTCTTAACATGCAAACCTGCCTGTGCCTTTTCCAGGCTGTTGAAGCTCAAATACGAAGTTTTGGACAGACCCCTTCCCAACTGCTCATAGAACCACATCCTCCAAGAAGTTCTGCCATGCAGGTGGTAAGTACCGTGTTAACTCTTTGTGACCTGCCATTTTGTTCGCTTCCTTTGCTATTTTAAAGTTACAGTACCTGCTACTTTGCGTTTCTTTTATGTGGTCGTGGACTTGTGTTATTAAAAAGAACAGATGAGTTATGAGTTTGTAGGACTGTGAGTGTATGCAGTGCTTAACTATTCTTTTATTTATTGCTGGAAGGATTGTATTGATTTCTAGTACAGACCTTTTTTGTCAGTGTAATCTAAGAACACTTCATCAGTTTATTTTGTTAATACCATACCTGTACAGGTGAGAGCCAGTCATCATGGAGACAATTTAGTTAATCTTTGGCAGCTTCCCCAAGAAGCATGGATTTAGGAGGTGGAACTTCCTCGTCTTTTCCCCCAGGCATAGGTTTTCCCCTAAAACCAGGATTACTAGGAATTCATGAGCTGAAACTTACATAGCAAAGAATGTGACTAAATGTGTTTTGCAGTAAAGCTAGGGTGATAAAATCCAGGCAGTGAGCATTAACATGCTTTCCCTTTTACCTCTACTTGTGTCTAATATAATTTTATTATACAAACTATTATTTTATTACTGATTACTTTCCATATCATGTTGTGTGCAGTCCTTGGGTCTAAAATATCATTTGTGTTGTCATAGATCCAGAACTAAGTGTGTTAAGTGATACTGTGACAAGTGGAGCAAATGGTCTGCTAATTCACAAGTTTTTCAAAAGGTTACATTTCCTTATTGTTAAGATGGACATTTTATCCTGAAATATATTTTTTAAAAAAAAGGAATTTTCTTAATGTATGTTCTGTAAAAAGTGATCTATAGGTCCTACACAGGCAGACTAAGGTTTTAAGTTTAAAAATATATCTGAAGTGCAAATGGTTTTAGAAAAATAACACAAAAATCAGAAATCTGTCCAAAGTAGCTTCCAAACCTTGCAATATCGGAGTCTAAGAAATGTAAACTTTCTTGTCAAATTGAGCTACTAGTCTTTTTCAAATGCATAAAGGTGTCGTGAATGAGGCTTGCTCAGCTGACTGTCCCCCCCCAGCACCCTTTCTGCAGCATGTGCATATTATCCTTTGACAGCTATGCTGTGGACAAGCTTCTGTCCTGGGATACCATGTACTGGATGGACAAAGCTGATTGTGCTGATTTGTGATCTGCTGGCCCGCTGCACCTCCCACGTGGTGATCCAGGGCAGGAGAGAGCCAGCAGACCAGTGCAGTGGGCTGCGGTGTATGCAACCAAGGGGCTCTCTTTCAGAAGAGCCCTGTTAAAAGGGATGGTGGGGAGCCCGAGTGCCCTCATCATATGGCTATACACTGGATGTGTGCCCCTCTGTCATGATGCTGTGCACTGGGCACTTGTGCTAACTTACAGAGACTTGTTTCAGGAAGAGGAGGAACTTGAGAAGTTCGTTCGTGACGTGTTTGTCAGACCCATTGTTATATAAATAAATCTGATGCCAGGAAGCAGTTTGTGTGGTTTTATCATAATATTTTTCATGATGCTGAATTAGTAAAGATTTAGTATGTAATGGAAGAATTAAATTTTGTGAAGTAAACTGTTTCTAACTACAGAGAGTTTTTTGGGCTGAGGTACACACAGAAACAAAACCCTAGTTATCCACTTGCTTTGACCAGTTTTGTGGTTATTAATAAAGGATTTTATAATAGCGCTGTATTATGCATTTTAAAAGTAGTATTCCTGGAGCAGAAATACAGTAAGGATGTTTTCCCTGTCACAATTCTAAATTATTTCTAGTTGTATTATTTCTTGAGCTTTCTGTTTTCATGTGTGTGTGCATGTATGCATGAATACAACTGAATTGAAAGCTACCACGTGCTGTGTTAAGTGCACAAGCCATAATATACACCAGGTGTAGTAATTAGCAGTCACACGAAGGCTGCCTATTTGTCTGGGTTTGCTGCTGTTGCTGTATCCCCTTGTGTTTTCAACCATCAGATAGCTGGATTTAATTGAGGCCACATCAGATGAGGCATTACTGACACCTTTAATTGAATGAGCATCCAGGGAGGATTAACTCATAATATTGATTGGCTTTTAGCCACTTGCTCAGAAGGGTGTCTGGGTAGCTTATTAGTTGCTTTTATTTACACCTTTATGCAAAGACTGTAAATAGGAATTCATAGAGCAATATGTTTTTCTAAGTACTCTTAATAACTTTTTAAAAAGGAGTGATAATAAAAATGCAAATCTATTTAATTTTTTTATTATTTCTGTATAAGTATACATTAAATGTATGTAGTTACATACACATATATGTAATGAAATATTGCAGGTGGAAAATAGCCAAGAACACTTCATTAGTGTTCTAATTCAGTTACTAGAAAAATACAAATACCAAAAAAATACAAATACAATATGGCTACTGGTGCCTAGGAGGTATTTTTACATCTCAGTGGAGTTCTCTTTTTTAGGTACGACACACAATCACAAACCCCCTATTATTGCATTTGCTTTTCCTCCTTATGCTTGACATCTAGATCTCAGGTCCTTGATACTTTCTTTCGACATTCACACTGTTGTTAGAGATCTTTGTTAAAAAAAAGTTATTCATCTTTTCAACTTATTAAATTCAAAAACTAAAACCTAAAAATATTATGTTGAAAATGAGAGTCTGGATTCATTCCTTCCTGTTAGTATTTCTAGAAACAACACAGGATAGTGTCTGTAATCACGTCCACTTTATATTCTTTACAACTGCATTTAATTATGTTTGTCCTTTGAAACACATTTGCAGTGAAGTCTTCTGCTTTGCATTCATAAATCTTATTTTTGTACACCAGAAATATATACAGAACATATATCCAGTCTATGTGTGTATCTGTTTATTTTAATGTGCTTTTATGTTCTCATCTGGCTTGCAAAGAATTGTAGTCTGCCAATTTAATGCAACTTGAGACAATCTCTGGGAACAGGAATTTCTTTTGCTCACTCTTTTTTGTTGTTGTTGTTGTTCCCTCCTAGTTTGGCACTGCTTTCCTTGACATGCTATCTCTGTAGATATGAAGGAGAATTCTTTTGGCAGAGATAGGCGATTGGAAACTTTTGGTTTAATCTGTAGTGATCTGCAGCAAAGGTTATATGTAGACTCCCATGTTCAGCAAGGCTCTCAACTTAATTGTGTACATGAAGGATTTCTATCTAAAATGGTTGTTTCCACAAGCCTCTTCACTATTATTGCATTTGCTTTTCACTGCAGCTGCTATTGGATCTTGTGTGTTTTAATGCAGTCTTCCTTCTCTTGTCCTGTCTTCTCTTCTCCTCCCCATGTTTTCTTTTCCCGTGTATTTGGGTTCTTGTTGTGTGCACTCAACAGTATCTCCTCCTGCAGAGTCCATTGATGTTCACAGACCAAGCTCAACAGGATGTTATCATGGTTCTAAAGTTCCCATCCAACTCCCCTGTCACTCATGTAGCAGCCAACACCCAGCCTGGTCTGGCCAATCCCGCTGTGATCACAGTTACTGCAAATAGGCTATTTGCTGTAAACAAGTGGCATAGTCTTCCTGGTAAGTAAATTAAAGTAAGTAGCACAAAAAACCACTGCAATCAAGCAGTATGTCTATTGTCTGCTTCGAAATGTGCTGCTGAACTGTTTTAAATTTAAAGTGTGAAGTGCAAGTCCTGTTCGTTGACACAGCATGCTCTTCACATATGAACTTAGTTTCTCCTTAAAAAGGTCATCAGAACTATTGTGTAGTGAGATGTGTAGCACACAAAAGGTGTGCAACAACAAGCTGTTTCAAAAAAAAATTCTCCATGTCATCAAGCAATATGCAAGAAGACAAAAACAGTATATCACTACTAGATCATAATAAACTGTCACACTATTCCTCTTCAATTTATTCTCCAAACAGATGAAGGAAACCTGCACTGTATCATGTCAAAGAGAAGTTTTAAGGCACGCAGAACTTGGCTGAAGTCTTTTCTGCTATCTTTTTCTTGTTTATTATGAACATCATATTCTAATGTTAAAGTCACTCAGTGTGAATTACAAGATAAAAATATATGGGAAGTCAGTATCTTTTGTAGCTCAAACATCCCAAAGTTATTAGCTGTTTATGTCAATATGAAAGGAAAACAACATATCCAGTTGCATAACAACCAATCAAATTCATTATCCTTTAAAAAATGTGTTGGACTTGAGAATATAGCCATTCGGTTTTCAATTCTAATGTTCTCTAATCCTAAAGGGACTCATCCTCCTTTCCCTAGCTATGACAGTCTCAAGCCCAAGCCCTGAAAGGTAGTTTTATTTCAATGCTATGCAGTAAATCTGATCAAAGGCTTTTCAAAAAAAGAGAAAAAGAAGCTTCTCAAATAACTTAAATAGGAGATATTTGCACCAAAGTAATACTCACATCACTGAAATTCCTGCTAAGAAATCCGTACCCATGGTCCTTGATTACATTTTGAAAAAAGCCAGATTACTCCCCCACTTTTTCCTAATTCTTACAAATTACCTCTCAACTTCATGCAAATAGAAACATCTATGTATTATTTCACCCACCCAAGAAATGCTTAAAAAGAAAGCTGGGAAGGAAGGGGGGAAGGGAGGCTTGTCTAGATAACAGCTTATGAGCAAGAACTATTTACAGGGCTCTTGACATTTGTTTGAAAGGAGGATGACAATATCCTCTCATACCTTGGATGTGTGACCTTGGGCATATAATACCCCGGCTTTTAAAAAATGGTCTCTGAGGATGTGCAACAGTCATGGGAAGAGAAGAGGTTCTAAAGTGGTAGGAGTTGATTTTGATTTCCTCATAAGCCTGCTGATTGGTGATCTGTGAGCAAGCAAGCAATTGTTGAGAGTAGCAACTGGTTGTTGGGTGTAGTTATCAACTATTGTGAGTTGAACAAAACCTTCAGATTTTTTTTTTCCTCTCCTCAGAAAGGGAGGACAGTAATCTGTGCTTTTGAGTCACCACTTTTTCATTTAGAGGCATTTTATGGTTGTCCTGCCTTTACAAAATTCTTGAGAAAACCTACAGTTCAAGACAAATACCCAAAACCCAGCCAAACAAAAACCAAAACCCAATAAAAAACACCTCATCCCACCTCTTACAGAGCACGCTGATCAAGTCTGCAGGCTGTTAGTGGTATACCACACTTAAGAGATCTGGATATGGACACCTGGAACTAGCCTTCACTATTGCCTTCAAATTTTATACCAAAATGGGATTTGCAGGGTTTGCAGGTCAGGTATCATTACTACTCCTTATCTCTTGCTGTGGGCTTAGCATTGTCTTTACTCATGAAGCATCGTGATAAGAAAGTTAAGTTGCCAAGTGACCAGTTGTCCCTGATGTGTATTAAAAATCTTGTGCCTGCTTTTGTATATGAGTTTGGTGGCTTTGCTGATGTCTAATGGCACTGGTACCCAACAGAGCGCCTCTATTTTGTCATGCAGATTTCCTGTTTTGTTCTGCATTAGTGTTTCATTGCAGCAGAACTTTGACTTCCCAATTACTCAGGAAACTGTTCAGTTGATACTAATTTTTATATTAAGCTATGGAGGGTAGTTAGAAAAATCATAGATGTAAGTATTCAACCATTATGTTTTGTTCCACTTGCAAGAATGTCTTGGGCTGTTTGGTGGGGGTTGCTTGTTCATTTTTAGCGAAGCTGTGGAAAAAAAAGGCTTTTCTTTTTTAGCACTGAAAGTAAATTCAGGAGGTAAACATTTCACTGGTGTGCCAGGTGCTCAAATGAAATGTAGGTCTGCAGAATTATATATTAACTTCTATGCAAACTCACAAATAAGTGTTTTTTGGTGACAGATGAATCCTTAAATACTGCATGACTATGAGATTTCCCTGTCTGCATCATAAACTGACTTATTAGAAGAATGTCCTTTCTGCTTTACTTGTTCAAAGCAGTGCTTTAGAAAGTAAAGGGGAGAATAGTATTTGCTACAGTCAGCAGATGGTTGTCACATTTTGTTTTCAGTGCTCTTTACCACTTAATTTTGTTTTGTTGCGACAGGAGAGGTTGCCAGTAAAGCATCTGCTAGAGCTTATGGCTCAGGACCGGAGCTGCTGCTGATGGCATACATTCAGAATAGCACTAATCTAAAATAAATGTTTAATAAGCAGCCTGTGAAAGCACCTGGATTTTTTTTTTTAATTCAATTGGTGCAGAAGAACCTTGGATGGTTAAAAAAAAAATGGACATAATTTGATTTACAAAATGTATGTGGCATCACATATGTAAAAAAATACAGAGTTTTAAAATCTTCTTTCCTGAATTCCAGCTCATCAAGGTGCTGTACAAGACCAGCCTTACCAGCTGCCAGTGGAAATCGATCCTCTCATAGGTCTGTCACTTCCTTCTCTCTTTGCGATTCATTAAGCTCTGTATGGTGGCCCTGAAGTGTAGATTACGGTTGTTTTTCACTTGCTGGTTGCTGGGAATGGAATTTTCCTGATAAACCATTTGCATGCAAATTGGAATGCAATGAGCTGTGGCTATGCTGGTATTTCATCAACTCCCCCTCGTTGGTTTGCCTAATTTGAACAGGCCTAGGACGCGTGTCAGTGAAAATTAATATGGATGCTGTAATAATGTGTGATTGAGAATGTGCATGAAGTACTGTCAGGATAATATTGGATCTTTTCATCACTCAGACTTGTTGATGAGCAGGAGCGAGGCACGTTATGATGAATTGGTGCACTGGTAATGTGATGGAGCTCCTTTGCTGAGGAAATTTTCATAATAACAGTGGGGTTCTTAACTGCACCGTGTTGTGAAAAATAAAACCATGGTGCCAGGGTTTCATCATTAAAGGAGATCAATCCTTTCTTCATAGACCTGCTGTTCAGGCAGAGGGGATTAATGTGTAATTGCAAAGCGGTTTCAAAGTTGAAATATATTGCCCACTCAGTTTTAGTATTGAGATATTAGTATTCATTTTTCAAGGGTATTGCATCTTTTGATCACCATCACTAGTTAAATTTGTGTATGTTTTTCTTTTATTAAAAAGGGGTGGAGGAATGTCTCACTTTTATTTAATGACTCGGTGTAATAGATTCAATTCATGACTTTTTATTATAGAGGTTTATTAGTTTATATAGAGCTGATTTTTCTATTAGCATGGTTAGAGTTTGGTCAGTTCTTTCGTAACAGACCCATACTTCAGGGAGTGTATACTTAAACTGTAACCTGGGAGCCTGTAGCATGGCAAATGGAACCTTAAAAGTGATCAACCCCCCTAAAACCCTAACAATCTAGCCCCAAAATACAAACAAATTGCACAACAGTTCACAGGAGCAAAAAAGAGAGAATTTTTCTTTTTTCCTCCCGTTCTATTAGAGTACAAACTTAGCTCTGTTTTTTAAACTGGCAATGGTAATTTAAGTGAAAAAGAAGTAAAGCAAAGAATTATAAAATGGAACAAACAGACCCAAAATGAACTTCTCTAGATAGGGAGGATGGCAGGTTTGTCGGCCAGTGAGAATTAATTTCAAAAACGAGTATGTGCATCAGTAGGAACTGCATAGTATTGGTCTGTAGATATAGACTGTTGCTGTGTAGCCATTTTGCTAGATAAGCTCTATGATAATTAAGTCAGGAACACTATAGGCATATTAAACCATTTTACAGAGCTGATAAAATTGATATGTTTTTCTAAAGTTTTTGAAATCAATTCCCTCTGAATAATCCAGTAATTATAATCTGTAATGAGTAAAACATGTACTGTAACTCTGCTTTCCTTCTTGAAATAGATTTCATCCAAAAATGTTTGAAGCAGGAAATGTATATTCTTCTTTAAAACCTGCAATCAAATAGATCTTAAAAAAAATAAATATCACAGAAAAAAAAGCCAAACCAAACAACAAATCACATTGGGCCTGTCTGATGATTTTTCTACACCTTGTGAAGAACATTAAGAAGGAAGCAAATTTCTTATTATCATTTGCATTTTTCATGATTTTCAAGATTAAAATACCATTTTCAGGCATACCTTTAATTTAAAATATACATCGACTTTTGTTTGGTATAAACACCTTTAAAATTAACATTAATGGTTCTGAAAAATGTTTTATTATTCTCTTCATACAATAGATCTCAAATCAGCCTTGTGATTACACTGGACATAGTTTAAAAGGTTTAAGGGTTTCTTTGTCACTGTTAAGTAGCATCATTGGGTACAAGCAAGTAATTATGTAGATAATATTAAAGGTTCTTAATTGTGGCTAGACACATTTACCTAGAAATGGCACCTAAGAGGACTACAAAATTACACTTTTATGGTTATAGCAGGAACCTTGTTGCTGTCTTAGACATAAGGAGGAATTCATGCTTTCCTCATTTTCCAGTTGCACAGGAAGATATAAAAACAGTAGCGTCTGATAGATTGTAGACCTCTCTTTTTAGGTGAAGTTTTTTGAAAGTCTTAACTACACTGAATGTGTCGATCTGAATGTTTCTTTGGTTTTATTTGCCATTAGTTTGTCACAGTAATATAGAGCGCTTCACTTTGCATTTATTAAACACTGTTGTTACTCTTTAAGTGGTCCCAACAGTGATTGAAGCCCTCTTATGTGTTACCTGCAGAGCAAGTAGCAGTACCTTACTGAATTATTTGCTACCCATATGGACAACACAGTATCAACATTTTATACATAGTGAAAGTATAAATAAATTAAGGTTTTGATGCAAAGTAAATGGAATAAGCCCAAGGCTTAGGGGATAGTTAGCCTCTGAGAATGGAAAGAAGATGAAGAACAAATTGTCGAGAAGAGCACTAGGCCAGTACAGAGACATGTCGCACAGACCACCTGGAATGGAAGTGATGGTGCTTCGAGCAGTTGTCAGACAAACCTAGGCCAAGGAGAACTTACTTGCCTGGGATGGGGGCCAGGTTCCCTCAGGAACAAAGCACATAAAAAGTTTTCCCTACAGGGTAGAATTTTCATGATATATATCTATTAGGAGCTATATAAACATATATATGCATCAATTAATAAGAAAAAATATAATACAAAAATATGCTCATTAACTGATTACTGTCCATTCTGTTGGTTCACAATGCAAGACTACATGGGGGGAAAAAACAGCAGGTGATCAAAGTAGGATAAATATTTTTTCTCAGCTCTAAAGCAGATTGTGGAGATGAGCTCGTTAGTTTTTGTGCCATACTCAAAATGTGTAAAGTGCTCTGTAAGAGCCTGGTAGCAATGTTTGTTGCTGTTATTCTTTTTAAATTACAATGCTTGCAATGAAATACTACGTGTGTACAGTTTTGAAATCATAATTGTGTTCTTTGCTGCATTTGAGCCACTATATAGCATTATACATGCACATATATGTACATGGATATATATATGTATAATCTTACCATTAGATTCCATTCATTTGTCACTTCATTTTTAATTTCCTCTCCTAGAAGAAGTTTTGGGATAGGAAGCTTATTACATTTTTATGTATCATTCATTTTTGCAATCTTTCATTTATATTTGTCAGTTGCATTTTACTTAAAGAAAGGATTTCTTCTATTTTAGAATATATACTACGAGGAATTGTCATTGTTCCCAAAAGTGTAATGAGTATTTTGTAGTAAAAATAGAAAGAAAATATCCATGCCACAAAAACAAGTAACAGCAGTAAGAAATAGTTTTGGTGTGAGCATAAAGATTCTAAAATGTGCTTTTGTTCTTTGTTTGTGCTTTTTGTATGTGGATGCTGAAATTTCTTGATTTCTGTGTCTTTCTGTTCAGCCAGCAATACAGGTATGCACAGAAGGCAAATCACTGACCTTTTAGACCAAAGCATTCAGGTACATTCCCAGTGTTTTGTCATCACCTCTGACAATCGTTACATCTTGGTCTGTGGCTTCTGGGACAAGAGTTTCCGAGTTTATTCTACTGATTCAGGTAATGTATTTTTAAAATATGGGAATAGCCTAAATGATTTTCTGTTCATCATCATCCTACTGTTTCAAATAAAGAAAGAATGGGGAGGGTGAGAGGGAGGTGGGAGGAGAGAGTGGAGTATGTATTTATTCCCCTATTGATACATATTTGTCAAATCTTTTGTTACCTACCTCTACTGTGTATTGTTTACCATCATTTTTTTGGAATGATGGCAAACATAGACAGGGAGCTCTTGTTTAGCCGCAGCATCACACTTCAAATCCATATGACTATATGACAGGCATGCCTGTTCTTACACTGTAGTTTCACAAGTAAATGGCTCTAATGAGTTTTTGTGAAGCTTGGTATACGAGGAGAATTAACTGTACTTAGAGCACTTATCTGAATTTAACTCTGGTTGGCTTTGAGCACCAGAGAATTTTTTTAAGGAAATACAGGCAAGCATCATAGAATATGTACAAACCCCTCTACTTTAAGTTTGGAAGTAAAGTCTTGAAATCTGGCAAAGGAATACTTATGAAAGCCTTTGAAAGCTATGGTATACTAGAAAAAAATTGATTTGGAGCCACTGAATTCTTTTGTATAACATAAACTGAGCAATGTAATGGGCAGCAGTGAAATTAGTCTGTCAACTGGCATGTACCCAAACAGTTGAAGTCATGCATGTGTCATGCTAAATAGAAAAGAATCTTTCAGTGTAAGAGCTGCGGGAATTTAAACGCCATGGAGCCCCCAGAAAAAATAGGTATGATTTTTTCCCTTTCATTATCTTATAATGGGAATAGCGACCTCACTGCAAGGTACTTCTTTGGGATTAATGACCCGGTGTGGTTAATGTGTGTGTGTGCCATCAAGCTTTCCAGTAGGTTATTAATCTGTAGGGAATATCCTACATGTTTGTCATCATTTCTTAAATACATCAGTTAATAGTGTTTTTCACACTTGGCAAACCAAAATATTTTACAAAACAGGATTGTCTTTAATGCAGATCTGTTAAGACTAAATCTCATGGCATATTTTAGCAGTACATCATATTTGGTCATTTGTGCAGTTTTAAAACCTTAAGTATAAATAAGAAGTTCAATTTACTTTATGTTGACTGAGTACAATTCATTATATAGACGTCTTGTTAGACCTTAGTTTAATTTTCTTATTAAATTTACATAAAACCTGTGAATTGAAAGATCCTTAGAAAAATTAGCTAGCAATAATAAATAGTGTCTATTCTTGATTTATATGAATAGATAGCTATTTTTTAATGTTGGAGGATATATTTTATTTTGTATCTATGGAAGGAACCTGTATTATTTCACCTGTATCAGTCTTAACTACGAATACTTCATTATGTCATGTCCTCTGTGTGTAAGTCAGATACACTAGGCATCTTGATACTAGGATAACTAATTTTGATATAAAGCAAAATACAGTTGTCAAAAAAGTTGCAGGAAAATTGTCCTCTCTGTGTCTCCTGTTTGTCTGTATAGCAACTCTAGCTCTAGTTTAAATCACGCAAATTCAGTTGTAGTTTCTTTTGCTTGGAATTAAAATGAGAACATAGCAGTGAAATGCTTACTCTGGTATCAGCAGAACAGCAAGGGAAAAAGGTGATATGATCAGTAAGGCATAATAGCAAGTTATCACAAGTGTTGAATTCAATTATATTTTAGCTCTTACAGAAAAAGGGTACCTTTTTCCTATTAGATTTTGGGGGTTTTGTTTTTAACAGGAAATACTTTTAACATAAATCATGGGTTCTCAGCACAGCTAGCACAGCAGAAGCACAATAAAACCTTCCTCTAGCAGTGGGAATGATTTCTAGACAGCTTTTGAGATTCAGTAGTGCAGAGACTTGAGTCTTATTTTTATTTTAATTATTCTTAGCACAGCTGTCAAATAAAACATTAACTAGAAAATTTGTTCTGTCAGAAAGGGATATCAGAATGCGTACGGTAATGTTTGATATTACTGTATAGAGAGGACAACTGATATTTAAGGAAAGAAATAAGACAGTTGAGGAACTCTTATGAGATTAATGTTTTTTTTTTTTCTAATATGAAGGAAAAAAAACAAACAAAATTATATTTCTTACTTTGATCATTTTGATGGAATTGACTGAACCTTAGGTCCATGATAACAAACTAAAACTAACAAGTGCAACTACATGAACAACTGTCAAACAAATAGCCTTGAAAAATGTTTGTTTTCTAGAACAGAACCTATAAAATAGAGTATAATTGAAAGAGAAATCTCTATAACTCAGCGATGTTTATAACATAAACTTGTGTTCTAAAAGCATAAATCAACTCAGGTATTTGAATACCTAAGGGTATATAACTGAAAAATATGTCATATAGCTAAATTACTTTCAAATCTAAACCAGGTAATTACCAACTTGAATTTTCAAGGAAAAACATACACTTTGTAAGATTTTCTTGTGTGTTGCCAAGAGGAGGTTATGTTGTCTGTGAGTGTTTCACTGCTCCCTTCCTAGCTCTGAAGTTCAGTAATTTTTTCTGACCAGATCTGTTGACTGGTCAGCATTTGAGACAGTTATGTGACCCCTTGGCACAAATTAAAGCCTTGGTATACAGAGGTGACTGCTATAGAGTGTTATTATAGACTCACAGAGATTAGTAATAGAAAGATCTACTCGATCACTGAGAGTTACTCTCCTTTGAGATACAAGGTAGATCTGTACAGTAGGTATTCATTCCTGGGTTTTGTACCTTCCAGTCTGAAAATGCTCATTTCACATTTCATTTCACAATTTCTCTTGGAGGATTGTACTTAACTCATAAGTTTTGCCAGTGTTTCATTTTAAATCTGTTGTTCGTTTCCTTTAAATTATATCATGCTATTCTGTTTTCTCTCTGTGTACCAAAGTAAATAATCCTCCTTTTTTGAAGATACTCATACCTTTCTCTTGTTTTTGCTGGTTTTCTCCATTTTAATGCAATTAACTTTTTGATCTTCTGTTATAAATCAGAATTTGATGTTAACATTATTCTTGTTCTATTCTCAGAACCACTTTTTTAAGTCTTTTGTTACTATTTGTGTTATTTAGTGTTCTGTAGTTATTAGTTATGAATACAATGCCCTTGTAGTGTATAGGAAGAGCTATGAATGCTTCCCACTACCCATACTATATGATTGACCAACTAATGTTAATTCATGCACCAAAATACTTTATTAAGATATGCCTAATTTGAGTCCCAATACTAATTTTTGTTACTACTTGTCACATTACTAGTTATTATTTTTAAATACTTTTCAAATCATTTTAATTAGTTTGCACTTCCTTTTTTTTTTTTTTTTTTTGCACGTATCATTGATTCTGCCAAAGCAGGATCTCTTTTTTCCCTTCTGTTCTTCCCAGTTCTTTACTAGGTCCAAACCATAAATGGATATATGGTTATTTAGACTGAAGAATCCCAGGTTACATGTTAATAGCATCACACTCCCTTGTGTCGTTGGATGCAGAATTTGGCCTAGCCCAGGTTACCTGAATGGGCCAAGCAGGCTCAAAAGAAGCGTGTGTTGGTGTATCTTTTGTCCTTTCTCTACAGGATCTGCAATTGCTAGGCTTCAGCATATCCAGTGAGATGGATTTTAGTGCTTACACTCTCATTTCACAGAACTACAAATGCTGCTGGCAGAACCGGTGGGGCCCCTGAAGTGTTTGCTGCGTAGGAGCCAGTCTGTGGTGAATGATCTCTGTTACCTTCAGCCAGATTGCTGAAGAAGGAGCTTTCCCCACCTGCACATTCTCCCTCTGGCAGGATAGTCTGGCAGAGATCTCCCATGGCCTTACACATGTTCACTGTCCCACATGCAAACCCACTTTGCATAAGCATGAAATTTACATTTTTTTCTGAAAATGTTGTCCAGCTTAGTTAATGTTAAAAGGCAATTGTGATGTTCATGTTTATATAGATTCCTGAATAGCACAATTTTAACTGCCTGAGCTTTCCTTTCCTTTTAACATTTATGTATCTGACCAGGTCCCAAATGTTCGTCCTACATGTGATAGATAAAAGTGTTTTTTTGCCAGGTTTGTCTTCAGAGTTTTTTTGGACATTACAGCAATTATTAAAAGGGTAGGATGTTGGCTGAAATAATTGGCAAGTGTATTAATGGTATTGGAAAAACTTAGGCACAAGTGTAATTTTTTCTAACCGAATCTCCTTTTTTTGTGCTTAAGGAGATGCTCAAAAATGATATGCTGTATTTTGTAGGCAGCACTCATACTACCAATTTCTTCTGGGTCCTAAATGTTCTGTAGCATCTTCTGCTTCTATTTCCCATGTCATCATCAGATCTGCATTTTTACTGTCATTTTCTTAACTTAAATTTGCCTTAAAAGCAAAATGTGTCATGTTTACAGTCTGTAAAGTGAATGTGAATATATAGAATTAAAAAAAAAAAAAAAAAAAAAAAGAGAAAAAAAATGGTATA